>JANSTP010189440.1:0-11819 GCA_025330745.1 Cladonema radiatum | reverse complement strand
GATGCCCTTAACACATATCTAACAAGAAAACAAACATTAGGCAAAGTGTTAGATGGTCAGACTATATTCCCTGCCTAATATATATACTCGGTAGCTAATTTGAGTGACTATTGTAAGATAAGATTATTGATATAAGATGTTTTCAATGGAGTCATGGGCACTTGGAATAGCAAAAATTCGTAATTAGTAGAGTAGAGGATTTGTAAAACTATATGTGGCATATCTGTAGCAAAGTTAGTAGATGAAATAATTGTATACTATAGATGACGTTGTATAATGGAGTGTATATATCGCTCTACTCCATAGAGGTAGAGGGTTGCAGGGTTGTTAATTTTTGGGATCGTTCAGGCTATATTGTTTTCAAATTTTGAAAATTAAAGGTAAAACGCAGGTGAAATTTTCCAATTTTTTAAAATTGACCATTCAATGACGACACAGGCTGTTGCTGTATCAACAAACGGTTGCATTTTGAGTTAAAATGTGTGAGTTCATGTTTTGTATACGTGTACCGAGTTAGGTGAGAAAAGGTAAAGTACAGGTGAAGTTATGGAAAGTTTTGAGAATTGACCTTTCCATGACTTCATACTTAGTGGTCATAGTAAGCAAGCGACAAAATTGGCCTAAAATTCTTCAGAATCATTTGGGGTATATGAGTACATAGTACCCTAAATGCAAAGTACGAGTTAAGTTATAGCACATTTTCCTATTGCCATTATTCCCTGATTTCTGTACGGAAAGGTTGATACGGCAACTTTAGCTTTTCCCAGGAACATTGGTTTCCCTCCAAAGATTTTTGACGCTTTTCGATTGTTTTTTTTTTTGTTTTTTTTTTTTTGACATATTCAGTTTTGAGCGAATGAGAATCTTTTATTTCACTCTGTTTTCTAAGTAAGGCATGCGTGTACGAGGTTTGGTAATTAAGGGCAAAGTACCGTTGAAGTTATAGAAAAATTTACTCACTACCATTATTTTATGTTTTCTTTCTATGCGGAAAGTTTCATGCTGAATCGTCATGAGCATTAGAGTGGTTTCACGCCAAAAAATTTTGTGATGAAAAAAGACTTTAAAGAGTTTTGAGTCAATTACTTCATTTACTTCATACTTCATTTTCCAAATAAGTCATGCCCAGTTCCAAAAAAGGTTCTTGACGCCACGCAAATTATAATTAGAGACACTACGCAATTTATATATAGATGAAAGTTTGAGAACAGGACTTTGAGAAATTTAGAAATTGATACGGCATATTTTTTATTTTTAAACTCTTAAACAGCGTAATAAAAAAATATGTTTTTCACATTTTTTTTGGTATTCTTCTATTTCCTCCTTGATCCTCGTCTAGCAACAATTTTCAACTGTCTCAATCGTTCAATATGATTGTTCTTCGGATTAACGACTTGGATTCCTCTATTGGGATTTGTATTTCGAATCGGATCAGCTCTGATATTTTGAACTGAAAAAAAAAATTAAAATTACCAAAGTGACAACTACTTAGCAAACTACTAATCAAAAGAATTTTAAAAAAAGAAGTTTAATGCAGAATCTTTGGTATTAGAAAAAAAATAGTGCAAAATAAAAATTAACAAGCACCACAGTGCAGCAAAATTTCCACTTTCTGGGCTGAAGTCAAGGGATCTGTAAAGAATATATTCCAAAGAAAACTTTGAAACAAACATATTAGAATTGTAGAAAAAAAAATCAACAACAGAAAATAAAGAAACATATTTTTCAATTAATTTATATCATTCTTATTTATGACATATTTATTTTTTCATAACATAACACACAAAAAATGTTGGTAAATAATTTTTATAAAAAACTTATGTAACAATTTAATGAAACATATTTACAAAACATATTGAGAAACAATTTATGGAACAATATTTCCAATACTATTTATGAAACATACATAGTTACAAAAACATTTGTTAAGCATATTTACTAAAATATGTACAAAACATATTTAAAAAAACTTTCTTCAGCGTATTTACAAAAGTATTTTACAAACCATATTTACCAAAAATTTAAGTTTATACAAAGTATTAAAAGATATATTAATATTTGAGATATATTAATATTTGAGACATATTAATACTTGAGATATATTATACGAAGTTCATACTTTATTTAATACCGTATAACTCTCAAAGTTAATAGAATAGCGGCCTTTTGATCTGATAGCTCAAAAATCACTATCAAAACTTATCAAAATTAATGCCTGAAATAAATAAAATAGCCAATCTAGGGGATCTCGAATGTAAAAATTGTGCGAAGCGCTTCAATCTATCTAAGTCTAATAAATTCATTTGCTGCAAAAAATAAATGATATAATTCACCTGGAGCTTGAACAAGCACAAAAGCAAGATTTATTGCAACCAGAAAATTCATGATGTGATTTTCGTGTTAATAAAAAGATCTGTTGTCCTTTTTTCGCGTGCTTTAAGGATCTTTCTAAGTCAGTCAACGAGTGTAAAAGGGGAGAAAAATTTCGTCTAAATCATTGAATTATTCATTAATGACTCAGTGCAATGTGTTTTGCCTCCTCTCCTTGGGTAAAATTGTTAAAGTAGCAATGTTTATGTACTCATTAAATACTCATTTTTATGTCTGATAAGGTGAGATAAGGTGTAATTATCATTTAATTGACAAACCGTTAAAAAAGTCATAATTTAATTAATTAGTTTTATAATTTTGTAATTTCAATTTAGTATAGCCTGACTCTTTGTTATAAGGAACTTCCTAAGAAACGTTTAGAACTAGGCTTGGTCACAGAGATATATAGAGTGCTGACCTCGATTCTTTCGGTTTTATTTTAACGCAATGAATTGCTTGACTCGATTACTAAATCTCGCTTATTGAGGACCCCTAACTGCGCTCACTAATAACGTCAATAAAATGAAACCATTCAAATGTCATTACAACAGACGTTCGAATTTCTTCTAAACAAAAAATTCGAAAGTGAAAAGCTTCCATGAAAACAAAAAATCTCTTCTTATGAAAAAAAAACAAACAAAAAAACTCACTATCAAGTTTCTTAAGGGTTGATAATAATGGTTGATAATAAAAATGTTTTTAAGACACCAATATTCTAAGGACCAGCGGTCTGTTGTCTGGTCTATTTTCGCCAGGTGTTGACGTTATAAATAAATGGTTATCAGTCCGGATGTGACGGAGAATAGAAAGATGCTTCATATTTTACTGACCACCGGCACTCTATATTGTTATATCTCTGAGGGCTTGGTGCTTGGATTCTTATATAAATAATAAGATCCAAAAAAGAAAAATAATCCATTGCTCAAACTGAAAGAATTTTGGTGGAATCAGGAAGTTCTTCTATTTTGGTTACATTCTCCAGTTATAGGGAGTACACTGGTCTGCTACAGCCGATTTTTTTTTTCGCATGGAACTACATGATACTCCTAGGGGAAACCAAAGAGATCAAAACGTATTCTTGTTTGATTAAAAATAATAAACGACATGAAAGCCTAGAAGTCGTTGGCAAGTCCTCTTAGTCAACATAAAAACTTGCCAAAATTTTCTTGCCATAAGAACAGTGACGAATCTAACTAAAAAATTAATGGGTAACCTAGTAATGTCTTCATTCCAGCTATACTTAATCATTAAAAGCCCTATTTTACCCAAAGGAGGAAGAGGCCGAACTTAACACACCCAAAACGTTCCAAAAGATTTATGTGTAATATTGAGCAGTTGGAAGAAACAAAGTAAAAATATATTGTCAAACTTGATTTTTGATGACGGTATCATTGAGTCATATAAAGTTACGAGCATATTTTTGAATTATTAGAAAGTACCCATGTTCAAGTAGTCTAGAATTAACCAAACAGTCAATGCGTGAAGGTGGTTCTACCTGGTCAGTTATTGTTTTAAAGTCTAAGCTCCTAGCTTAGCTAAAATTTTGTTAGATAATAAACTATGAATAGTATTCTCATTGGTTATAATACTGTGACGTCAGTTATCACTACAATTTATGTTTATGCTAAACCAAGTAAAGAATTAACAGCAACATTATTTTATATGCAATTCTTGTATTGCCACTCATAACGGCTTTATCGTAACTAAAATTGATGCTAAATATCTTGGTGGTTAGTTTTTGAAGTTACCTTCGTTGGCATCGGTTTAATTATACATTTGCGGTGTTTAGACTAAAAATTTTATTTGCAGTGGGATATTCTTTTTTCATCAGCAAGTTTTTACATATCATTTGATTAAACATGCAGTTAAGCTCTTGTAATTGTGACTGTCATAATTCGAATGGTAATACATATCGACGGAGTCCTTTGACATTTCATATATATCATAGAGACTCGAAGTCAAGGGTTATCAATAAAATTAAACTCATTTTGTCTTGTTCGTATCTATGTAAGGTCAAATAAATTTTCTCTGTCCGTTCCATGTTTTCACATTCAATATTCCTGAAGCGTTTTAAATTTTCGATCCAAATTTGATAGGAAAGTTTTATCTTAAAAAGACTAGAATAGTTCTTTATCTTTATTTTGTTAACAACGTAGAAAAAAAATAATTGCTGGATTGTTTAACAATTTTGATTTATTGTAATTATCCTAAGGGCATTTAAAACATTAGTTTTCTAACAAGAAACACAAAGAAACAAATTCACTAAAAATCTCAAAAATAATTATTGTGTAGTCGACGGTCGCTCTCCCAAACAGATTCGTGAACAGTTGATAAGAGATAAAAAAAAAAAAAAAAAAAAAACCCGGTTTACCATATGCAATTACCAAAAAAGAATGAATTAATTAATATTCTTTCCGCTTTATTAATTAGATGTTATTGAAAACCACTAGATAATTACCAACGAAAAATAAGTCTTTAATTGCTTATTCAGCATTATTCCATTTAAAAAAAGAAGAGGCAGTACACATCATACTGAGTTATTGATGGATAGTTTAATGACCATATAAAAATTTACTCCCCCTTAAAACTAATAGGTTGAGTGTACAAAAAGGTACCACTAGCAGTGACTCTCTAAAACAAACTAAGAAAAGTTTCTATTATTACAAAATCGAATCATGAATTTTCTCGTTGCAATCGCACTTACTCATGTCCCTGTTTCAGGTACATTTTTATATCTTTTATTTTATTTTTCATTTTTTTTAGTGGCTTTGATGTGCCAAGATGGCGATTGGTACTGTGTTTTGGAAATAGTGAGAGAGTTTCTAACTTTCATGTTTATCTTAAGTTGTTTCAGATGTTTTTGTTTTTTAGTTGGAGAAAGTACGTTTTGTTTGTCGTTTTATTGACTGGTTGTCAATAAGTTTGAACATATATATGCGTTTCATTTTTACAGAAAAATGATTTATTTCCTAGTTATTTTGTGCGACTAGGATTTTGGCTAATAAACAGTATCCATGCGATAATGCGAACACTGAAGGTACCAACAACTTTAAAGCATTGAACTATGAATTGTGAGCATCCAAAATTCTATGATTAAAGTCATTGACATTTTATTTGAAAGGACAAAAGTTTGAAATAAGTAGCATTCTAATTGGAGGGTGTGTACTATATTTAGAAAGGTTGCGGGTTAAGTTTATAGCTTTACACAGTTCAGGTTTTCACGAATTGATTATTACATTGGTTTGATGTCTTGCTGGAACTTTTAGCTATTAATTTGTTAACAATTTACGTTTTACTAGATTAATACTGTATTGACTTTTAAAGCATTTCGATTTCAGTTCTGTCCTTTAATTTGTTATATTTAGTAAGCGAACAACGAAGTACGTACCTTGATGAAAATTATGGAGATAGTGAAGACGTCTTATCTCCAACATATGAAGATGATGTTGATACAAATCCGGAGACTTATGAAGATTATCAAGGTCAGTTAATCATTAAATGTTTATCAACTGTAGCTGTTTGAAATTTCTATTAATACGACACTAATTGAATGTACGACTATCCAGAGTCTAATTATAGAGCTTCTTTCTTTTTTAAATGAAATCAGTTCCTAATCTATTTCTTTACTAAGTTCGTTTTTTTCAAAACAAGATATTGAAACTTTTTTATAGGAATCTTACTAATACTTGGAAAAATTATTTTCTTCCTTGCAACCAGATCATTAGAGATTCACCGTTCTCTAATTCGAACTTTTTTTACTTTGGACAAAAATTAAGGCCCCCAGAAATTTGATTACAAAGAGTATCTGTCGTGATTTATGGACTAAGTCATGCTTTTAAACACTATATTATTTCTGATATAATGACGAACATCCTCAGCTATAGTATTTCAGAAATACCTTTTTTGATTTGGTAAACATTTTTCACTTTAGAAATTTTTCATAATTTTATTTTTTTATTGTTGTTTTATCTGATAGTGAAAGCTCATAAGCAGAGTGGTTACGCACCACCTTTACCTTCTGATCACAACATAAAGAAAATTATTCTTCAACAGTTGGAGAAGATGAGGAAAGCCAATGTAGTACCATCTAGGAGAGGATAGAAAAATGTCGACGAAAAGTGTAAAAACTGTAAAAATTATTAAATAATGTTCATCAAAAATTCAGGTTTAAAAGTAAAAATATTGTAATTTTTTCCAGTCAAAACGTAGAAGTTCTGTTATCAAAGTTCTTATCTTATTACACGTTAATTGACGTCATTACTTGGTAGCATCATGAAAAGTCGAATTTGCATTTCACGTTTGCTGTGTTGCGGGAAACTGTAATAAAAAAAGATCGAAATGATGCAAATAGCTTGAATGGAAAACTCTTTACTGATAAGAAATACCTAATTATGGAGAAAACACATATTCTCGGTAATATATTCTGATAATTTTTTCAATCGAATAAGATTTTTCGTTCTTCAAACAAATTAACTGAAAAAAGCATATTATTCCTTGTTGCGTTTATAGTTAAAATTATTTTTACTCTTCTCCTAAGAAGAGAACGCTGTTTGCAAACTTTTATTATTTTTATTTGGAACAAATTAGCTAAGTAGTTAGGATTTAAACCTCACTCCGTGGCTCAAAACAAAAGGGTCAAAATCTGGTTGTGCTGGAAAAATCTATATTTTTTTGTTTAAGTTAACTTGACGTAAATTGAGACGAATATGAACCAAAAACATAATTGTTGGCTTTTAGAAAATTGCCTTGAGGATTTAGAATAGCTTCTAAGAAAGAAACACGAAACTGGGTTTCTCATGATGAATTCACTATATTAGTTCCATTTGAAATACAACAGACATTCTGTAATTGAAACTTCCAAGGAATCTTAGTTTTTGCTCTAATTAAAAAAAGTTCTAAAGAGAGAATAATGAATCTATAATGTTTTGGTTTCAAGGGACGATATAGTTTGTTCCGATAACAAAAAGATTTTGAATAACTGAAGTTCGCATTAAAAAAGTCAACTCTAATCCCATCCCGATGACTTTTTTTTGGAATTTATGGTAAAAAAATACGTTTAAAAACTAAAAAAAAGCGACATTAATTTATTTCAAAATTAAGGTTAAAAAAGTTGAAGTGGCCCCCTCCTTTAGTCGGGAACAAGAACTTATAATACCAAGCACACCAATAATACCTTCTTTCACACATCTGTATAACTTTTACAGTTGTGACGTTATCAAAAAGTGATGGCGTAATGGAATTACCGTCGACGTTTGGAAAAAACACTTATACTAGGCTTTTTTAGTTATTATTTTTCTGGAAAAAGTTCAATATCTCTGATTTTCTTTTTTAGGTATAAGAATAACTTTTTCATCATGTAAACGTTTTTATTTTACAGCCAGTATAATGAAATGCTTCTTTGAACCTTGGCGAAAACTAGGTTCCATAATGTTGTTGCTATGACTTCAGTGTGCTGTTTTTGGGCATGGTGTTTGTGTCAAAATGAATTGGTTTACTGAAAAAAATCTTAAAATTAGAAAATTAAAAAAAATTAGAAAAATTAAAAATTGCATTGATTTCTTATCACTTATCAAAAATTATTGTCATTTATATGAATTGTTTAAATAATCATTGTAGTTAGACCTTGGGGGTGTCAAAATGGTTCATTCAGAATTTCTTATAGTTACTTTTAATCGAATTTCTGTTTATAGTTACTTTTAACCCTACTCTGGTTGGGCTTTTAAAAAAATGACCCCAAAAAGTCAAGCGAGCACGCGATAAATTCATCAAAAATATCGGAAAGTAACGTTTTTGGTTCCTAATTAGGTTGTTTTTTCAGGAATCTATCGAAATTTTTCAGAAAATTATTTATATGATCACTTTATCCTAATGTCAAGTAGTCATTGTCAACTGTAATAATTTTCGATAGTTCGCTCGAAAAGTGCTCTTTGCCTTGTAACATAAAAGCCAAAATTCCCTAAAATATTGTAAAGGCTGTATTTTAGGACATGCTTTATCAGGAATGTAGTACACGGTGACACACAAAAACACAAAACATCTGTCACACTAGGTTAAGCTTACGTAGCAGACATCCCTGAAGTTTTAAGTCAATACTATAAAAACTCTTTGTTTCACTGGCACTCAAAAATGTACGTCAAATGGGCTCCCCAGTGCTTCCGGTACACTTGGATCCATCGGGCAAAGTCTTGGATGACCTTTCTGTATTCCTCTCTCAAAATCGCTCTCACGACTGCTGTGATTGCTGCTTTCAGGTCAGGAATGGTCTGCAGGCTGTTCTTATACACCCTATTCTTACGGTATCCCCACAGATAAAAGTCAGGGGGATTCAAATCCGGTGAATGTGACGTAAACTCTGGATTACATTTGCGGCTGTGAGAATCAACACCTATCAGTATGTCAAAGTGCTTGGTAAGTTCTGAACAGCAATTTTTCGTCAAAGACGGGTCAGCATGGCTCTCAGTGGTTGCAACAGGATGGTGCCACCACCACACACGCACCTCAAACAAATCATTAGCATAGCTATGGCAGTGCTTCCTTGTCCGACTAATCAGCTGCAGATGTGACTCAGCCTGGTTGCCACATTCATCGGAGTTGAACCCCTCCTCCCTGACTTTTACTGTCGGGATACCTTAAGGACAGATTGTATTTAAAACAACGCCAAGACAACCCTTGACCTGAAAGTAGCAATCACAGCAGCCATGAGAGTGATCCCGAGGAAAGAATGTGGGAAGGTCATCCAAGACTTTGCTCGCTGGATCCAAGTGTACCTGCAGCACTGGGAGCTCATTTGAAGCACATTTTGGAGTGCCAATAAAGTAGAGATTTTTTATAGTACAGACTTGGTGGGGATGTCTGCTACGTAGACTTGAGATAGTGTGGCAGATATTTTGAGCTTATTTCAGTACTATTTTGGAAGTTATCTGAATTTTAGTGATGACCGTTTTTTTTGTGTCACCCTGTAATTGACAATATCTAGCAAATATTGCCTTAGGTTGTAATTTGATTATGTGAAAAGAAGATAACATCATCGAAAGTTGCAAATATTACCGATTTTAAACTCTATTCACCCGGAGCTTTTTTGATTTCCCAGTTCCCGGGGGCGGCGGGATACACAGTGTACCCCTCCTTGTAAGTCAGGAACCACAGTAGCAATACCAATGAAACTTTACACACATATTATTCAAGCTATCCTGTACACTTCTGCATAATTTTCATAGTGATGACGTCATTGAAAATTGACGACGTCATCAAGTTGCTTGTAAGCTCTCGAAAAGCTAGCCCAACATTAAATTTTGGCCAATTTTCACTAATAATATCTTCAGTATGCTCAAATTAATAAAATAATATCATTTATATCAGTTCAATTGCATAAAAGTGTAAGAAAAATTGATATTTTTCCCGAAGAATTGCAACATTTCGGTTACCAAGGCTGAATAACACGGTTGCTATCGCAACTAGGGGACGTACGTTGGCATGATTTTTTTTCCAAAAGGTGCGTTGGTAAATTTTATGAAAAGTCACCAAATATTAGACAAAAAGTCATTTTATTTCAGAGGTTACGAAACAAAAACTACCAGGGGCGGGGGCACATTGTACTACCCCCGGGGAGGAATAGGGTTAAAAAACGCTGGCATTAGCAAATTTTATGGCAGTTTGACGTTAATGAGCCCATAGTGACATCGATATATATTAGTGAGGGCATGGTCAACAATGCTCAGAAGTTGCAACATAAGATGAATCTTAGTTGTTCATTAACAAACAGTTTTTTATTGGTCGAAAATTGCTTCACCAACGTCTGGACAAGAGGGCATGGTCAAGTGGACGGGTGTGTGTTCAATAGATGCGTTTATTACAAAAACTGTATTTGGGCTGGGGGCGCTTAGGAAGCACTATGGTAAGAAGGCAACGGGTGCCAACCTTTGAACTTTTGCATAGTTTTAATTCTATATTTTAGATGTTTGTGTTCGCATAAACTACAATAGACAGAGAGAGAATAGATATGCATAAAATGCTCAGGGAAAAGAATGGACATAGGCTTCTAACTTTAGTAATATAGTAAATAATATAATACAAAAAAGGCATTAAAAAGACTAAGAAAACAATTCCTGCTGAAAAGCTTCTCTATAATACGTGTTTTATGTTTATAGATCAAGTTCAAATGCCAAGCAATATGCAAAATCCTAGATCAGCGACCCCTTGAGAATCAAATCAAAAATATATTCTTTTGTGTATGCAGCTAAATGCATAAAGAAGGCCCATATAAGGTAACGCCTTTTACATTTTGGGTCAAGAAATAAATAAATGAAAAAGGTAAGATAAAAACAGTAATAATAAGAGACAAAACAAAAAAGAGCATAGTCTAAAAAACGAAAAAACATAGTCAAAAACATTGACACCCTATTATATAGTCAATATAAACTATCGTAAACGTGACGCCAATAAATTGAAAGAAAGACAAAGCAAAAATTAATCTGAGTTTTCTCTAGAGCCGTCAGTATCAAAGAATATGTAAAACACTCAATAATCTTGCTAATCCTTGACTAATTATACATAGGAAGTAATGAACACTATTAAGTAAAACCTGCGGGGAAGTTTATATTAAAGTCAGTAATTGTCCAAACGCTCATTTGAAAGAAGTCATCTAATCTGATTGTACTTAAGTTTATCAAGTTGGTTTTTACTATGAGTAGAAATAAATCTATTCCAATCTATTTTACACCTATAGGCAGAGGCCTTATTAGTGTTTGTGAGTGGGACGTCTAAATGGCCTTTTTTTGCTCCCCTAATATTACAATTGTGCAATAGACAGGACTTTTCAAGTTTAAACTGACAGGACTGGTCAGGATTAAACTGACAGAACTGGATAGGATTAAACTTCAAAATAATTTTGGCCCTGTTCAACTTGTATTGAACTAGTATTGGTATTGATCTGTGAAAATCGGAAAAACAAATAGCGGGCTCATTATGCTTTGATTAATACATACCTGGGAAGATCGCCAAAGAATTCGAGCCCAATTGAAATCAAGCTAGGTCCTAACTAGGTCACCGAGGCATGGGCTGTATATGCTCGATATGGAGGTAACCTGTATATACAGTCTTTCATTAATCATTTCGATGCCTTATAAAGCTAAGCAGATTTAACTGAAGAAATATAATACAGTATACTATATAAATATAATCGCGATAAGGGGGGGGGGCGCACTCAACAGACCGCTAGAAAACGTATAACTTAGCGAGCGTCCTACATATCCAAATTTCCCCATAAGTAGGAAATTGACACCAAAGGTCTCAGTTAGTCCCAGTTATTGAAAGTTATTTCTGATTATTTGCTGGAATTGTAGCAAATAACAAGATTTTCAATATGCTATTGTACCCAATAACATATACACTAAGTAGACATCCGACTCTGTGCCGTAAATTGAAGCCACGATACTTTCGTTTTCTCTACC
>JANSTP010189329.1:0-11828 GCA_025330745.1 Cladonema radiatum | reverse complement strand
AAATTTCGAAAATAAATACCCCCCCCTTACAAGAAAATTTCAGGATCTCAATACCCCTCCCCCTAAATTTAGGGGGGGTTAGAAACTATGCAGTCTAAGAGATATAGAAAAAAACCAACCATGACAATGCCCCTTTAATAACCTGAGAATCTCTGAAAACTACAAAAAACAGTTTTTTCGGGACATTGCCGGCAAAATGATGATGTCATCACTTTTTTGATGATGTCATTAGTGTCAAAATCATGCAGAAGTGTGCAAGAGGGATCAAATTTTATGTGTGCTAACTTTTATTGTGATTGCTATTGTTATTCCCATTTTGTGGAAGGGGGCCATTTTCTAAGATAAATACTTTCTTATTTTCTTCAGGCACAAGAAGGCACTGTACAAAGTTGCATGGAACCTCAAAGCAAACTTCAAGATCTGTATCAAAATCTAAGAAGTCACTCCTGCAAAGGTTTGACCCAAAACAACAAGAAGACAAGACAGTAAGAGTGAGAGAACAGCAGAGCACATATTGGAACACTTACCACAGAGAAATCCTTATGAGCCTTGAATAATAAGTCTCATTATAAAGTATGAATTGGAGCAACTTTAGAATTTCCCCTTTGTTCATATCATATTTTTCAAAAAGTGGCTACTGGCTACCAGTAATCGGATATTCTGCCATCTTGCTTACTTTAGCAATTCTCTCAGAGTAACTAAATTTTTAAAGTTCATTTTGGAGTTATATATAAATTTTGGTGGCTACCGGCTACTGGCTTCCAGTTCTAATAACTGAAATAAATAAAAAAAAACCCTTTAAAAATATGAATATAATCTAGATTTTAGATTTTTAGTGGCTACTGGCTACTGGCTTCCAGTTCCAATAAATACTATTTTCAAAAAAAGTAAGTTTTAGGTTTTTTGTGGCTACCGGCTACTGGCTACCAGTATATATTTATACTTTAGCCACAGTTCAGCAAAACTCAAAAGTAGGATTGAAGTCATTCCATTGAACTGGTAGCTAGCAGCCATTTGTTTTAAAACTAAGTTCACTTATGCTTATTTTTCAATATGGGGGGCAAGCCCCCCATACTCCCCAGCCCTGGCTTTACCCAGCTGCCCCACCACGCCATACAATATTATTATTTTTCAAATTCCTTCAAAAAGCAGTCATTTTAATGGTCTGACAGTTTAGCAAAAATCAATAGAAGGATTGAAGTCATTCCATTGAACTGGTAGCCAGTAGCCATCTCTTTTATAGCCAAGGTTTTAGAAGGGGAAATTCTAAAGTTTAGCCTATATGAATTATAGAATTCATGTTGTGAAAAGTTTCAGTGATCGCATATGATTATGATTGAAATGTGAAATTTTCTTTGAAATTTTCTTGAAAATGCTTCTAAGTTATGTCATTTGAAACAAATTTTTTCCCAAATTTTCAATTTACATAATTATACTCAAGAAACTTTTTGTCAAAAAATTTACAAGTTATACAGTAATGAATCATCTTAAGAGAACACTTCCATTTTTTCATCCTTTCTTTATAACTGTGTAGCATAATGTAATTTTTTGTGTCTCCTCTCTGAACTCCTTGAATGGGCAGCAAAGAAGGTCAAGGAGGAATTTTCCAGGTTTTTGCCTATTTACCCAAGAGCCCAAATAGCTGTTGCACCATGAGTTTTTGTTCTTAGCTTTACTTAAACTGTTGAAAGTGTTGAAATAGTGGAAGAATGTTGAATGTCGGTTTTAGTCATGCTTCCTTTACCTTAAAATAAATTGAAAGACAATTACTCTAAGTTATTTGAGTCTTTGTTACAAATTTTTAGTCATATGTGATAACTTAAACTTTTTATAACTCTAACTCTACAGCTTCAACTTTTTATTTCAACTTTTCTAAAACTGAAAGCATTGATTTACTTTTTAAACCAACCAGTCAAAAGTCATACAAGTCATACAAGCAGAGATGATACTGTGGGAAAATGTATCAGCCAAGAACCTTTACAATATTATTGTTGAGATTGTCACTTTTCAATAAAGAAAATGAGTAGCAAGTGATGTAAACTTTGCATAAGTAATAAAAGTAATTAATCATGACAAATTCTGTTGGGAAGCATGCAAAAATGCCCAGTTTCCACTCCTTGATGTGATGTCCATACTCTCACAGAGTTGAAAAGGTGATCCTTTAACAGGTTTGCCTGATTGTGATACGATGTATTTAAGTTGGGTGTGCATTCAGCCAAGAATCTGAACGCAAGAGATGAATATCAAAGCTGCAGAAATAATGGATCAGTGGATAGTTTGTTTGAAGTTTAAGAATTGTTTGAATGAATTTCTCTTTTGAAGCGAACAATCATTATAAGCATGTTGGGAAAGTGTCTGAAGGTGCAATTTCCAAATCAAGATTTGAAATTGGAATCTTTCTACAGATTCTTCTAAAAACAGCAAAAATAACTGAAGGTACAAGATCCAGAGTGCATATCTCGTTCAAAACACAAGGCTTTAACAGTCATCACTGAAGCCTACTATTTCAATGTTGAGTCTCGAGTTAAATGAGGTGCGAAGATTGACAAAGTTTTTACAGACTGCAGCAACTTGATCAAGCTGTAAAAGGAATGTATCAATATATTGCAACTTTTCATGTTTGATTGATTGATGCGCAAGTCAATTGTAACCCAGATTTGCATTTCGATAATTCTGTTTTCATACCTCGACTATGGAATTAATCTGCAGCTAATGCGGAGAAACCCACCATTTGAAAGGTATGAAAACCTTTCTGAGTAAAATGTATACTTTTTAAAGGGAGAATGAATTGAAATCAAACTTTACCACAATGGAACTGATTTCTTTTTGCAGGGCTTTAGCATGATAGATGACTGTGAAGAGAAAAGAGTTCAGGCATGTTTCCTCAATTGATCGTATAGTTGTTGCAGATTCCAGGGGTAGTAAATAAGAGGTACTTTATTTTTGTTATTCAAAAGCTATCTTGTATAGTTATCATGTAGTTATTTTAAATCACTCTTATCTATTTATTTTTCATTTAGTATGCATTCTTGATGAAAATGAAATTTTGAAGCTCAATCTTGATGGTACAGCCATTTATCCACAAGCACTCTTACTGACCTCCACATTTTTACGACAGGTTGAATTTTACCTAATTGTAATTTTGATAGTTGGTCATCTTGGTCGGGTGGCATGATTATTTTATTTGCTTTTTTTTATTTAATCTTTTTTTGATTACTGTTTTACTGGGTTTTTTACAATGCCTTTTCTTGTATGATCATGACTGCATTTTAATTTGTAATAGCACACTAAACACATCGTTTTGTTTTTAAGTGTATGAATCAATATAGATTATTGAGTCTTATAGCATGAGTTAATTGAGCATGTCTAAAAGTATGACATTTTGTAAGGATTTGGTTTTTCAAAAAAATTTAAGGTCGAGTTTTGGCAAGCAGAGGTCAATAAGTGCTTGGATAAATCCCTGATGACATTATACGCCTGATACTTTGAAGTGCATCATACAGTCTGTGTTGACAGTAATGAAGTGGTGTTGTATTCGACTAAAGAAGACCCTGAAAACTTAACAATAATGAAGATCTGTGGATCCAGAAATGATCAAAGTCAATGCTCAGAATCAGCTGCCCCTTTGGAAGAACTAGTTGAACCTATGGTAAATCAAATTTCATATGAATCAGCAATACTATTAACTTGAACAGAAACAGATTGGTTTGAATAATTGTTGAATTTTTTTTTCAGGAGATTTCAAGTTCAAGGAATGAAAATAATCCAGTTTGCTACCACTTAGCCAAGAAGAATATGATGAAGAAATTGGTTGTCCCTCAACCAATTTAAAAGTTAAAACCTAGGGTTAAAAGTTCAAACTCATAGGTCTAGCAAAGCCGCCAGTTTTCAACAGAAAGAGAATACAAGACCATACAATTTGCTCAATTGAAGTGACTTTTTCTTCTGTCACTGACAGAAATAACTGCCAAACATAACTTTATTGCAAATAACATTCAAAATTTCCATTCTGTTAGCCCAGTTAGTTTCTTGTAAAAATAGTTTGGATGCTGTGGCTACAGTTCAATATTATGAAAAAATTCAATTAAATATATGGTGAAAAAAATGTGTAGTTTAACAATTTCCATTTGTGAAAAAAAATCAGTGTTTGAATGATAGGATCCAATTTTACAAAGTGCTTAATCATTTTCATTTTTTCTACTCGAATGACTTAATGAATGATTTTATCTTTTAGTGGATCGTCTTCAAGCTCTCAATCTGGTTCGAGCTCATCAAGTGACTCATCGAGTAGTCGCAGTCGTTCTTCGTCAAATTCCTCCAGTAGTGGAAGTTCAAGTTCCAGTTCTTCTTCAAGTGACAGAGGAAAATGTGAGGCTCTTTGTTTTTCCATGTCTACGGAAATTTTCATGTAGTCTTATCGTATGAAAAAAGTAATAAGTAGATTAGTAACAGTTGCATCTAAAGCTGTTTTCTTATTTTTAGAAGGAAAATTGAAGATTTGAAGAAAATTGTGCCCTTTTTAGTCAAATTTGGGCTTTTTCTAGACATCTTCAGACCCTGCCCCAATTTTCTAGATGACTTTCTGTTCATGTTGTGTCATAATTCTAATATTAAAATTCTTTTATTGAAACTTGATCTTAAAATTATTAACACTATCACAGAGCAGACTGTGAAACGAGATTAATAGATATATATAAAATAATTTTGTTCACTTGTTTTGACAAGCATATCCCTCGAGGACCTTGCCCAGACTAGTTCTTTCCAATGAAACCCAAACCAAGCTCTGGAAGGCTTTAGTTCGTAAGATACAGTGTATATAATCTGCAACATTTTTTCTCAAAACAAATCAAGTAATTTTTGAAAATGGCTGGGGCGGTAAGGGTTAAAAATTTGTGATTGTCAGCTCTTCAAATTTTGACGAAAATATTGAAACAACATTTGCAACATTTTTTTTGCAAATTGTTCAAACCAGCTTTTATTCAAACCTTCTTTTGTATATTTACTTTTTGGAGCATATAGCCTGGAACAGGTTGTTCTTTATGTAAAATATGACAGGTCCTGTGCCATTCAAAACTATTTATCAGGGCCATATTTGCTGTGTTACTGTATTTAACAAAACTTGTTGCTTTTGAGAAATGGATGCTAGTTTTTCTGTAAAATCCGATAATTTCTTCGTGTAGCAAGAAAAACAAAAAAGACTGTAGCAAAGCCGAAACCAAAGCAAACACAGAAGCCAGCACCTTCAAAGAAAGTTGATGAACAGCAGAAGATAAAGAAAGAAGCTGAATTAGCAGCTGCAAAAGCTAAAGTTGCAGAGTTGGATAAGTTGAAAGCTGAGGAAGCTGAAAAAGAAAAGGTAATAAAGTGTGTCGTGTGAGCATATATGCGATTATTTAGCAATTATTTAGTAAAATTTAGCAATGCAAGCCTTTCCAGTATCACTTGAGAAGATCACTGCAGTCATAACTATCAAATGAAACTCATAATTTCCTTTTTTTTCAGCTGAGAAATAAGCATGATTCTGCTTACACTGACTATTATCTTATAATTTCATGTGCTCATCAAGTACCTTCTAAAAATATTTCATGTGCTCACCAAGTACCTCTAAAAATATTTCATGTGCTCATCAATTACCCCTAATAATATTTCATGTGCTCATCAATTACCCCTAATAATATTTCATGTGCTCATCAAGTACCCCTAAAAATATGTCATGTGCTCATCAAGTACCCCTAAAAATATTTCATGTGCTCATCAAGTACCCCTAAAAATATTTCATGTGCTCATCAAGTACCCCTAATAATGTTTTCATGTGCTCATCAAGTACCCCTAATAATGTTTTCATGTGCTCATCAAGTACCCCTAATAATGTTTTCATGTGCCTATCAAGTACTCCCAAAAATATTTCATGTGCTCATCAAGTACCCCTAATAATGTTTTCATGTGCTCATCAAGTACCTTCTAAAAATATTTCATGTGCTCATCAAGTACCCCTAAAAATATTTCATGTGCTCATCAACTACCTCTAAAAATATTTCATGTGCTTATCAAGTACCCCTAATCATGTTTTCATCTCTTTCAGCAGAAGGAACAAAAACAGAAAGAACTTGACGAAATCAAGAAACTTAAGGAAAGACAGCAACAGGTAATAGATCTAATGTTGTATTGTCAATCTTTAGAAGAATTGTATTGTAGATTTGATAAGTCAATACAAAATAAAAAGGACGATTGTCCAAGTGCATTTCCTGAAAATATTACTTAGATTGTATTTCCCTAGGAATTGACAAAGATTTTACACCAAAAACAAGTGTCCAAGATCTTTGACTGATATATAGTTTGTTCATAATAACTTTCTCAATCTATAATAGCTTGAGAGGAAATTTATTCAAGTAGTAGCTAATTTTTTTAGTTCCAGATTTTACTAAAAAATCAAAATCAAAGAGACAAGTCTTTGAGGAGATTTCTGTCCTTTATTGCGTGTTTTGGTCGCATGGATAAGGAAGACATTCTTTAGTTGTGTCTTCTGTATTCTCGTAAAAAATGTTTAGTGAGTTACAGTGCAGTCAGGTTAAAAAAGACAAAGGAAAGCATATTGAGCAACGATTTTAACATTTTGCACGTCTGATGTAGATTTTCAAAAGTTTTACATCTTATTTTTAAATTTTTTGTTTTTAGAGTTGATCAGAAATAAATTTGTTATCTTTTAGTGAAAAGGTTTTCGAAAAAACCGAAAAATTAAGCAACTGGCAAAAGTTTAAAAAATGTCACCTTTTTTTTTCCCACCCTGTAAATTACTTTTTCTGTCACATTTTTTCATGAAATCTTATTTTTATTTTATTTTATCATTTTTAACCAAATCACAATTACATACTTTGCGTGGTGTCAAAAGAAGAAAAGATTACATGAATGAACAGTTGCTCAAAAAAAAAAATATATAAATATAAGAATACAGCAAATAACTAAGTTAAAAGTAACGCATATAAAAAACAGATTGAACATATAAACAAGTTTTCTTTCAACTTTCTTGCATTAATGTGTTGGAGAGAAACTCGCAGAAGGCAAGTTTTAGCAAATTTTAGTCTTGGATTCTCAATAATTTTTGTTTTGCTATTAAATAAAGTTTTGAATAATCACTGAAACTAATAGGGGTGAGAATTTGTTGTCATTGTACATTTATAAATTTTTTTGTTGTTGTAGATAAACCACAGGATCATGGTATTTAAAGGGGTTTTAGAACACAACCACCCCCCCCCCCAGAAAAACCAGGTCGCCCCTGGCATAAAACTATCGTAGCCCCCACTATGAATTCAAAGTTTTCCAAACACAAAAATCAAATTATATCAAATATTGCGACTTGAAACATGTCACGTCCTCATGCAAAAAAAATCCATAAACGTATATCTGATTAAAACATTCTATAAACAAAAATGAGATTTATGAATATTAAAAACTTCTAGTGCCTTCATTTGCTGAAGATTGTGAAGTCAGTGATTGTTGATTTCTTGTCACTGGAATACTTCTTTTTAAAGAATTCACCATCTCTAATCTAGGTTTATTCCTTAGAGGGCTAATCTCGGATTATTCTAGGAACGAGGAGAGCAAGCAGCAACAGTGCAGCGCCCAGGTGGCATGTTTGACACCTACTTAAAAGGATAAATAAATGAGACTAAAACTAATATCTGGGAGGCCTCAAGACCTGATCAGTCAAAGTATATCTGAACAAGAAAAAATGCTAGACACAGTATTATAAGAAACCTAGAAACAAATTTACCAATGAAAAACAATCTTAAAAAGACCTTTTGCTTTTTGATTATGAGTCTCACTTTCCTCAAGGTTTAAGTGAGATGTCCAAATACAGGGTGGGTCAATAAAATGTTAGCATTGCTAATTGTCCACCACATTTTCGTGTGTGAATTTTTTTTTTGAATCTGTCACATGAGGATAAAACGTGTGGTGACGAAAACCTGTGTGGTAATGTGGTGACGAATATCCAACGGACTCCTTAAAATTTCTTCACGAATGTTGGTCTTCGGAGCCTCTATTGTCTTCGGGTTGTTGGCATAGACTCTCTCCTTCAAATAACCCCAAAGGAAGCAATCAGCTGGGGAAAGATCACTTAGCTACTGTGATGGAAGGCCTTGATATTCACAAATGGTATCACACAAAAATATTTTCCTCCTTTGACAGATTCATGAAAAAAAAAACTAAAAATATTCACACATCCCCCCAAAATAGTCGACGATTAGAAATAGTAACATTTTCTCAGCCCACCCTGTAGATTAGATTATTCATTCAAAAACATTCAAAAACAAAGGTTATAATGAAATTCAAAAAGCAAGTCAAAAACCATATTCTTAAAACAATACATGTTTAAGCAAGAAGATATTTAGAAATGCAAAATGCTAGAAAAATGCTGAAAAGACTAGAAACATGTAGATATGTAGGAAAAAAATTCTGACAATGAGCTTTTAAAAACCATACCAGCAATGGCTATTTATATATAGAGCTGTGGCAAAAGTATTTGATTGTAAGTGCCCAAAAAACCAAAGAAATGGTTCAAAATTATAATAAATTGTGAACACTTGCAGCATTTGTTTAATAGAGTCAGATGTTCTTTCCAAAGAAATAGACGCAAAAAATAATGATTCAAAAGATTTTTATTTACTCAGAACAACTTACTTCCTTTTCATAAAGAAACAGCTCCCATATCTCTCATGGGTGTTTAGGTCCCCCAAGCAGCTAAGGTCCCCCCAAAAGTTTTATTTTCACCTAGCCCCCTTCTAATAGATTAGGCCCCCTCAGATTTCTGGGGGGTGAGGGTGGTGGTGCATGCCATGAGGACCGTGGATTCTGATTTTTTGAGTTTGGCTCACTTTGGCTAAGCTTCAGGTCAATATCTCCCGAAAAGTAATGACCATATTTTTCAATTCAACCTCAGCCCCCGCTATAAAAAGAGGGGATTTCTGACTTTCTAAAGTCTTGAAAATAGGGGTCTAAAAATAAAACCCTTTAGAAATAGAGGGTTTGCAGAAAAAGGAGGCTTCTCCTAGAAAGGTTGACATTCATCATTTTTTATCAACATGCTTCTCTTTTTCATAGTTTTTTTATAGGGAGTATGTAGAAATAGCGGATTTTCCTTGAAAAGAGAAAGGGTCAGATACGGCGTGAAACTACATATGAGCAGCCCTTCCTGTATGCTTTTCCATAATGTTAAAACTGATGACGCAAATTGAGAAATTGGAAATTGAGAAATTGTTACTAGTTTGTAATACACAATCACACTGAATCAAATGGGTACGTAGCGTTTGTGATCGCGTATGGAAAGTCAAAATCATGATAATTGTTCGATTCTTTAGAGATGATTACTGGTAAACAAAACGATTAGCAAGTCAAGTGCTTGTATCATGTCAGGAAAAGCATAAGGTGCCCTTTACGAAGGAAAAAAATTATTGTTTGAAATACAAAATGCTCGCTACATTACTTTTCTTTTTATCAGTCACTGATAAAAACTGTGAATATAAAGTAAATTGCAATGTTCTGACGAAATATTTGATATTGCCTATATGATAATGCGATATCTTTCAAAATGCTTCAGCATATATTGTATACTGAATTTAGTTTTCTGATTTCTTTCTCGTGTCCCTTTTGTTAAAGTCTCGCAAATTTAATCTCGAAGTACTTCGAGATGAAGTAAGGTCCACTTAACCATTAGTTGCATTGCTTATTACAGCAATAAGCCTCCGTTAAACTTACGATTAAATTTGAGTTTGCTTTTGAATTTCTGCATATATCGAATAATAATCTACAGCCCTATAGTCGTGGAGAAAAAACGCAAAGGAACAAATTAACCAGTTTCATTTTCTGCAAATTACTCTAAAACGATAATTTATAACACCAAAACTTGCACATTGGAATGTTCCATCCAGGTCCTAAATATTTCGCCCCTTCCCCCCGCAAGAAAGAGCTTGATTTGCACTCAGTCACCCAAAGAGTTAATAGTGAAATCCCATTTGGAGAAATTGTGCGATAGCTACACCACTGTATAAGGCATCTGAAAAAGTTTCTGCTTAGGCATACAGAAAGAACTCCAAACAAAAAATTTGCGACCATGATTGCACATTCCAAAACATTTCATATTACAGTATTACAACGTGGATAAGAGAAAGATGGTTTACCGACGTTACCCATTCACGCATTCTGGCATGTAGCAAACATAAAATATGCTAAATATACTCCAACGTTAAGAACTCGAAGCTTTTTTCTGTATTGACTGAGGACACTGCGTTGCGATTTATGTGATCAAAATGTTTGTTTACCTTCCAAAATATTTTCGAACGTTTGATGTCAAGGGAAATTCCCGTAAAAGTTGAAATCGCAAAATCACGTATTATCAATATTTCATCAAAAATACAGAAAAATCATTCAAAAAAGGCCCTTTTTCACAACTTTGAAAGTCCATATAACTCTACAAGCAGATAATGTTTCCATGAAGAATTTTCATCGATAATTAAAAATATAGAAATCTGTCGAAATATGGATTAAAACTTTCGGCAGAAATATACCCTGAAACCTATTCACGCTGGCGTTTTTTCAATGTCTTAAAGCCGGAGTGCATGGCAGATTCCACCCCCTACCCCCATTGGTATGTTAGGAACCAGTAATGCTCCAGTGATTGTACACTTATATAGTCCAACTTATTTTGAACACTTTGGTAACAAATTGAACCTTTGACGTCATCACTTTTTTCCCTGAAAGATAAAGTTTGTGCTTCTGAACATAAAAATAAGTTGAAAATTTGTGCTTCCGAAGCCCCACTTCAAACACCAACCAGAAGTGAACCGAAAGACCTTTTTATGTGGTTTTCACAATTTTCTGCCATTAAAACAAAGGACTTTGGCATCATTGGGAGTTGCAGATAATTTAGTCCCCAAAATGACCAAATGATCGGCATTTGGGCGTTGCCGTAATAACAAAAATCTGTGATCAACAAAATCTTCTTTAATGAAAATGTTCTTAGATAAATTTTGCATAAAACGAAAAAATTTCATAGCATAAGCTTTTATAGTCTTAGAGCTATTCTGGACTTTTATGGCCATTTTGGGGGGTCCAAATGCAACAAAATTTGATCAGCACATCAAACAATCCGGAAAAATAAGTCACTAAATACTAGAAAAACTCGCACTTCAGAAAGACTTTGGCGCCATAAAGTTCTTAGGTAAATATGGTAGATAAGAATAATTTTTCCATTGCTATCTATTTTTGTAGCTTCGAGATGCAGAAAGTTCCGAAAGTGACACGGCGCCACCACCGAGTGAAATCAAAAAAGAGCTAGAAAAAGAAAAGCAAAAGTTGCAGCGCGAAATTAATCAAGATAAAGTTCCAGAAATCGCGAAAAAAGAGGAAAAGAAAGATGTTCAGGTTGTTAAGCGCGTGCCACCAAGAATTCCTAGACGGGATACGAGTGATGACAGTGATGTGTCGCCGGTCAAACCAAAGAGAAGTCCCGTTCGTCCACGTAGGAGTCCACCGCGTCGTAGAATTCCGAGCCCTAGAAGAAGTCCGCGTCGAAGAAGTCCGAGACGTCGCTTGTCTTCAAGTCCGAAGAGAAGATCTCCACCTAGAAGGGGACGTCAACGACACTCATCAGGAGACAGTGCCGGGTCAAAATCACCATCCCCGCGTCGTAAGAAGCGTTCTGTATCTCCTAATAAGCCCTGCAAGTTACATATTGGAAATTTAACACGTAATGTAAACAAAGACCACATTTTAGAAATTTTTAGTATATACGGACGGATCCGTTCCATAGACTTACCTTTAGATACAAAGAA
>JANSTP010189218.1:0-11831 GCA_025330745.1 Cladonema radiatum | reverse complement strand
GTAAGGAGTGCTTTTTCCAAATAAGGAGCGCTTTCTTCCATAAAAGGAGCGTCACCCTACGCTTTTAATATATATATGATGTAAGTTCTTTTTTGTCTTGTTTTTTTAGTTTTCAACATTTTTTAATAAGTGTTTAGTTCAGTATGTCTAAGTCATTGAAGTCCAGTGTGTAAGCCAGGATTTGAAAAAATTCAGTGATTTTCAAACTGCCTTGGAAAATTGCATACTTCTCTAGCTAGATTCATGTATTTTACAATGCAATAACACATTAAAATGAGTTGAAGTAGCATTCTTTAAAAGATTTACTACTGCTTTTACACAAATATCCAAGATTGAAACATTTTAAGAGCTATTGGGAAAAGATGGGATATTTTTCAATTGGGAAAACAGCGGAAACGCTGAAAATAAGACCCTAGTTTACACCCTGAAGTCATCATACTTCAATGACTACTAAAATAGAAAATATATAGCAATTTTTAAGTATAACAGTTCACATAGCCAATAACAAAATATTCACATAGAGACATGGATGCCCTGGAATGAAATATATCTAATTTATGTAACTAAATTAACTTGCCAAAGTTAGAAGTATCTTAGCATTTATGTTTAACTTGCTGAACCCCCAACTTTCCATGTAAACCCCCCTTCGCCTTTAAACCCTTCCTTTTTTGTTCCTACCCTCTCCCCATGTAAAAGAGGTTTTGACAGAACTATTATATATATATGGAATGAGCTATTTAATATATTGTGTTATAGACGGTGATTACACAAGGTGAATGTATGAATAAAACAGATAATATTTGGTAAGATATTCTCTGATCCTCACTGATTTTAGAATCTGTGTTAAGAAGTTAAATTTATGAGACAACTTTTTACAGAGGTTGTAAAAGGGATTACTTTAACTAAATGTTTTCATCTTAATTTAAAAGCTGGTAGTGTCAGGGACTAATTTAGCTTCGTGCATAATGGCTTTTAAGTCAGTTAAAATTTAATTCAATTTGCTGAAGGTATTTTATCCCTGTTTTTCCTATAGTTGTTTCATCCCTGTCTTCCTTAAAGTTGTTTTATCCCTGTCATTGGCTATTAGGACTTTTTTCAACGGTATTGTGTGTTTTCAACAGTAAATAAAGAATGTCATCTCTATCTATCTATCTATCTATCTACCTATTGATCTATTTGTCATCTGTAAGAGTAGCTACTCACTTACCAGAATGTTTTCTGATCCATTTCAGAATGTTTATCTTTAACTAGTTGGCTTATTTGTTGCAGTTGTATTTGTCCAACTTTCAACCATTCCTTGTATCCAACTTATAATTCCAGATCTGCATACGTTTTAAGAATGAGTATTTCATTAAAAAAAACAATGATGTCATCATGTTATAGGTAATGTCAAAAAGTGTCTTTTGTGGATATTTTTTGGTGAAAAAGGACCAAATGAGTTCAGTGATGAGGGTCATAATATGTGGTTATTTTGCAAGTGGTGTGTCTAATTTTTCGAGTAAAATTCTTCTCCTTAGAGTAGTGAAAAAAGCTGTTTGTTGCCTAACAACTTTCAAAAATTTGGCCTAAAAGGCTTTTTAACCTTGTTGCCAGTTCAAAATTGGGTATGGTCTAAAACGATCACTATGATGTAACTTGGTGAATTCTAGGAATAGTAACAAACTATGTGAGCATAATTAATATATCAGAAATTACAGAGCAAGTAAATTAGGTGGGTATATTCCATAATAGTTAAATATTTCATAGGTGTTCTATTTGAACCATCTGCATGTCAAATTATATCTTCAGAAAATTTAATTGATCACAGACATATAAAAAAGATTGTTTTTATGATTTTCTGTTGTTGAAATTCAATATTTCAGTTTATCTGAAAGAGGTATTGATCAGCATGTTTCAGGAGAAGAAGCAATTGATGACAATTTTGATTGAGTAAAGGACTCTACAAATTTATCTCCACCAATGAAACGTGAAAATACACATATTGTCATCACGCTATCTTCAGATAATCAATCTGGCAATGGAGAAACAAGTTTTTGCATTTCTGAGGAAGTATGATCAAACTTGCTAATTTATTTAAACTTCTTTTTTTATCTACGCTTTTGAATGAGAGTCCATTTTCAGTATTTGTGGTCAACAAAAATTTGGTTATTGTATGTTTATCACTTTTTGGATCCTCAAGTGGACCTGAAACTTTGTAAAATATTCATCATAAGTTCTATTGAAAGTCAAAAATTTGCTACGGTTTTTTTGCTGTAAAAAAAGTTTGATACATGGATTACTTTAATTTAATTTAATTATACCCTCCACTCTCCACCGGAAATAGGGTTATTGGGATGAAGTCAAAATATAATCCAGCTCTAGTTTTTCCTTACGTTCTTTATTTTTAAGATATGTATATTGTCATGCTGGTCCTGACTATTGGCCTATTGGCTTTCACCTCAACTGGGCATTTCCGTCTTGAATCTATTCTCCATTTTTCTCACGGAAACTATACTGGAAAATATGTTAGGTGCAGCATCTTTTTCTGCCGTTGCAGCTTTTGTGTGCCGGTTAGTAGATTTGAATTCTGGAATATTTTATGTTATCATATTTTATTTTCAGCTTAACAAGGAAAATCGAAATCCATCAATAGATATGCAAATTTCTGGTGAAAAGAAGATGTGAGTTGAGATTATTTCATGCCTTTTTTATTCATCCTCTTTCTGTAAATATATGTTGAGCAGGTTTGCTTAGTTTTCATAACTTGCATTTAGTGTCACTGTTGAAAAGGTCAAGCCTGATGGTACCTTGTACAGAGGGGATGTTTTTGACTCCTGTGTTTGCTTTTTGGAAAGACAACTATACATGGGATCAGATCAGTGGTATCTTATTAACGAAATATGATGACGAGTTTTATTGTATCACACCACCTTTATCCGTGGAAGATAATGTATATTTCCTCGTCGACTCAACAAAGCTACGCGACAAAAATGACTACAAGTGTAATGACATGGAGAGCTGATTGAATAATGGTGTGTCGAGAATAAATCTAGCAGCACACTTTGACGATGTAACACCCAGTCAAAACTGTGTCATTATAAGAAGTTATTTCAAAAATGCAAGTTCATATGATGTGAGGAAAATAGCCTACCGGATAGAGGGTGAGTATCAGGCATATTTTAAAAGACCTTGAAAGTGGAAATGTGAGGCCGCCACTTCTGTATAATTTCACCATAGTGTTTACAGTACTTCATTTTTAATTGCACTGATTTTCTTGTCGCACAAACTTCTCCTCATATTCCCATTTGGCATATAGTCGCTTTAACCCTTTTGTACTGGAATGTAGAGTCCACCGTAAAACGTTCCTGACTTTAAGTAAAATTTGTCTAGGAATGTTTGTATGCTAAAATATTTTTGCGGTCATGCCCACACCACAGAGTAGATAATTTGCCAAGTTGAAGAAAGCCCTTTAAGTCGAAGATTTATGGCGAAAAAATCAAGACAAAGCTTGGACAGGTTCCGCGCCATCAATTTTAAAGTGGGGAGGCCCAAGAAAAGTCAAACTTCTCCTATCTTCACCTGAACCCCAGCAAAATGAGTAAATGTTTGCCTAAAATATTAGCCCAAGTCACACTGAGAGTTCTTAGGGATTGTTTAAAAATTTTTGAAACAAAAAAAATCAAGTGAAAGAAAATACTTATAATAAATATGACAAATATTGATGGTTACATTACTTTCATATTTAACTTATGCTTATAATCTTTCTGAATAAACCCTATTTCACCCGGGGGGGGCTGCCGATTGTATTTTTTGGTTCAAGATATGGTTTTTTTAGGTTTCTTCCTAAGGTCTGATGCAAAAACAGATGAAATTAGATTTTTTGGGGGTCAAAAAACCCGATTTTCGCCCGTTTTCAAGGTTGCGGAGCCCTAAGGCCATACCTTTGGGGCTAATCATTTAATTTTTGTAATTGTTTAATGTTAGTCTACTATCCTGCAAATAATTTTCCTTTTTTGACTTTTACTTGTCTAGATATGGGGCAACAAATATTTGCCCAGTAGCCTGAAATCCTGGAAAAAATCTTACATTGGTTCCAAGCCCCACCAGTGCTTGAATCATGCGAAATAGTAGCCAGTTTTGTTTTGTTTTTTCATAAGTTGACACCTATGTTGTTGTGATTTGACAGAAAAAATGTTTGCAAGTGCCAGAATGTTGCTAAAAATAAGCTTTTAGTATCGCAGGAACAGCAAAAACACAGGAAATCGGCTACTTGGGAGAAAATCAGTGATGACGTCATCAAAACGGTGACTCCCAGGTCAACTTTTTTCCATTTTTTTAAAGTATTTATAAGGGTCTACTATTGTGCCAAGTTTCAAGTTCAGACGATGATCAATCATCATACAATCAATCTTATTATCGGACACTATAAAAGGTGGGCAGCTCTAATTAATGGACAAACTATCTATCAAAAAAGCGATCTCTTCCCTAACGGTGTCCCGCGTATTAGAGATTTGACTGTATTGTGGATAGGAATGTTGATATCCGGATTTATATTAATGAGGCAATTTTGAAGCGAGCCTTAATTAAAATATATTGTACTTCTGATACTAGAAATTCTTAGTGGAAATTGCTACGCATCTGTCTTTGAATATCACTACCCTTTCGTCCTTAGCTGTTTTATTATCGAGGGAAGGATAAATAGGATTTCTCACCATGTTGGGTAAAACCATGTTGAGTATCTGTATGTTATTATGTCCATTGCTATTCATCAGTTTGAAGTCTTTAAGTTTAAATGTCCTTATTTACTTTGAAAGAGGGGTTTTCATCTAGATGCGGATGGTAATCCATACCCTAACATCCTATTACAATATCGATTTGCTGCTCTCCCACACAAGATCGAGAAAATCAAATCTCATGGAAACTCTTGTGATGTGGCTAGCTCCTATCGACGAACTTTCAAAAGCACACTTATAAAATTAGGAAGTTCAGGGTCACAGCAGCCAAAGTAAGTTCTCAACCAACTGTACTCGTCAGTTGATAATATTCTTGGCATGAGGAGCGTAGGTCAGCTCCCAAGAAATCCACAACAAATGTATGACGCAAGAAACCGGGCCAAGGCTAGTAGTGCTAACAAAGAAGTATCCGAAGATCCGTGGAAAGATGATTTGTGGCAAGTCCTCCAAAAAGCTCGCGAAGAAGATGGATCCGAGTTTACACGTAATTGTCGCATCATCAACAAGAACTTTTATGCTGTTTTAGCAACTGAAAGGCAGCTTAAGGACTTGGAGATCTTTTGTTGTGACCCTTATAGTTTCTGCATGTTACAGGTTGACCCGACGTTTAATATTTTTTCAACGGACTTATCATTAACCGTTACATCGTTTTGAAATGAAATATTGGTCAAGTCTACGACTGGAAAAGATCCTGTTTTTATTGGTCCATTGCTTATCCATCAAGATAAGTCATAGCAAACGTTTTCAAGATTCGCCAATACGTTAATTCATTTAAACCCTAAATTATAAACGTTGCAGGCATTCGGGACTGATGGAGAAAAAGCGCTTATTGACGGTTTTAAACAAAATTTTCGCAACGCAACAGTACTAATGATGCTCCCTGCATGTTAAAAAAATTGAAAAAGAATTGATCAAACGACAAATTACAGGAGGTCAAAGGAAGCAAATCATGAAAGATATATTGGGTGTGCAAGAAGGATCCACAATGTTTCTTGGGCTTGCAGATGCTTCGTCATGCATTGATTTTGATGAAAAATTTGAAGCATTAAAAGATATAAGGGATGATATTGAAGGAAGGAAACTCAATTCTTTTCATTCATGGTTTACAAAGTATCAGGTAACTTATAGTATTTTTCAATTGCAAACTTGGGTGGTTTATATTAGCATTGCTTCGAGTGAGGGTTTTATGATGCTTAAGAAAAAACAAGCATTTTTATTGAGGACACACATTGGTATTTTTAAAGTCGGAAGTCGTCCGTTTCTTTTCTAAGAACAAAATTTAATCCTATTTGGGCCAGGAGCGGCCGATTCAGCCCCCTCTCTCGATTTTCGTTTATCGATCCCATATTGTTGTAGTTACCAGAAAGATTGTTTGTGGCTTCATGTAAAAAGCTTTTTTCGTTCAAATCTTATCGTCAATTGAAGATTCTAGGGATTTTGCCCAATATCGGCAGACCGACTACAATGAAATGGTGACGCCATCGTTTAGAGATGTTGTCACAAAGCCATTTTGGTCTTATTTTGTTCCCAATAGGTTAAATATATACTATATAAAGTTTAATGAAAAATGAATAATCCCCCCCCCCCCGCGGATTCCCTTTTACCACGGTCTGAATAGGATTAATAGCAAAATGCTTATTGGTTTTTGTAAGAGTTATCTATGAAAGTTTTCATGCGAAAATTCATTTGTGACAACACCTACAATTTTCATGATAACGACCTTTTTGACAAGAGAAAAATCAGTTTTTGGAAACGTTTCTGGAAAAATCATATTTCCAGGAGTATTTTCCTGAGACCCTGAACATGTGAAAGCCCTTCGAATTTGAAAATATTTGAAAATGTTTTTGATTCCAGAGAACCCGACCCCCCAAGTTGAGGCTACCCCGCCTAAAAAGTCGATGATTTGATCCCCTGGGATGATTTCATTTCATTTCATTTTCATTTCGCCTTACTTCAAAATTAAAAACCCAACTATATATACCATAATTATAAGGAAAATAATCAAATCGTCGGGTCCAATATTGTTAAACCTGTCGTGTTTGAAAACGGGTAACTAAAGTGAAAATGAATTTTATTGAAAGCCTTTCAAACCTGAACTTAACTAAATTATTTCCATGTCAGAAATTTTCGCTTTCATAAATTTTACGAATTTTGGGAATGGGCCTCTAACGTTTTTTGCCTATTCGCAAAAATAAATTCCCCTGAGAATTGACTAATAAATTCCCCTAAGAAATTTCTTCTTTGTACACATTTTTAGCATTATGATGAGAAGAAATATAAAAACTTTTATAGATTCGCAAAAGTAAATCCCCTTGAAATACTGTAAACTGCTAATTACTCGAACCTCTACGGGGCTTTAAAGTTAGTTCGAAGTACCCAAAATTCAGAGTATCAGAAGAAAATTTAGTTCAATGGTTTCTGTAGGGACCAAAAAATGGTTCGAGTTATCCTGAGTTCGACTTATCCAGGGTACCAATTACCAAGATTTTACAGTATTTGAATCTTCCCAATCCGCTCAATAAAATTTCCTCAAAATTTGAAATAATTCGCGAATGCAGTAACCTCGAAAAGTTAAACCCTTTTAAATTGCTATCTTTTGATGAAAACAGCATGTAAAAAGTCTTTTTGCTGAATCCGAAATAGCGAGAAATCCATGATGCAGTTATCAAACAGGAAATTTAAAAAAAATTCATATATGTATACTAATATGCAGTAGACACGTCATAAGTGGGACACTGAAGGGAACGATAGCAAATGTACTACTTAGCGGGTGTCCTAGATATCTGAATTCCCTTTTACGTAGAAAATTGCCAAATTAAGGATCAATTTGTCCCACCCAGTTATTGAAAGTTATCTCGGATTACTTGCTGAAATTGTACCAAATAACAAAATATTAAATATGCTTTTGTATCAGCATTTTAAATATTCTTAAAGGTGGGAAAGTTCTTTTTGTCCCACTAAAATAAAGTTTTTGTTTCACGAGACCGGTAAAAGTGTACTACATATCGGGTGTCTAACTTATCCGGTGTCCCAATGCTACTTGCCCAGTGTATCACTTATCGTGAGTATACTGTCGATGATAGGTTGACCTGACATCATTTACCTTATAAGCGAAAAACCAGTCTGTGAAAAATTTTATCAGCAAAAAATTTTCTCGGCAGTAAACATTTGCCACCAATGTGAAAATTCGTCACTTTCTACCGCCAAAATCTTTCGTCCAGATATATTTGAAACAATATTTTTTCGTTATTTTAATAATCAAAAAAAACTTCCTTCCTTGTCTCAAACTTAAAATATTTCGTCGGTAATAAACATTCGCCACATTTTACTAACGGATTTTTACTAGTAAGGTATGATATCATGACTAGGATCATATAAAATCGAAAAGTATCTAGACTTACAAAATTTAAATACCAAGTTCTGCCCAGTCAAGAATTTAATCCGGCTACACAATGTCCTTTGAAATTCGGCTATAGTAGATTCTCTAAATAGCGGAACTATCATAATAGCACTTCAATTTCAAAATAGACCTTCCGAATAACGGAACTTTTCTCGAAACACCTCTTTATAGCAGACACGTCAGAATACCTTTAGTGCTTGTCTTTGCTGGTATTAATTTTGCCAAAAATAGCGGAAACGTTTACTCGCAAAACATTCAATTTTTTCGTTGCCTTCGTGACATAGAGACGAAAAAAACAAAAAATGTTATTTAGTTTAGTAGCAATTTGCTTTTTTCTTCTTCATCTTCATCTTCAATTACACTGTTGTTTTGTGTTTCTCTAACTATATCATACGAGGGTGTTGACGAGTGTTTTGAAACTGGTTTTGAAACATACTACCACTGTTTCTTGATTTTAATGATTACTGCAAAAATTAATACCGCAAGTGTAGTGGACACTTTTGTAAAAGATCCCTAGGTGTCCTCTATTCAGAGGTTTCAATATAGTTATATCACCAAAATTAATTGTGTCTTTTGTTTTTGTGACTCTTTTGTTATTTAGTGTTTCTAACAACAAGTTTTATTATTGATTTCAGGCGACTGTGTTCAAGGAGTCGGTCATAAGCCCAGTGCGAATTAAAGCTGGATTGGGAAATCCACCATCAAATTACACAAATAATGACGTGGAATCTGCAAACCTAATGGTAAAGTATGCCCAAGAAAACAAAAACCAATCCCCTGGTAATTTCATCAACGAAATTGAGAAGTTGATCAAAACTCAGTACGAAGACATGGATAGAGCCTTGATAAACCTTGGTACTTTTAAGGTGGCTCAAAAATACCACAAATTTTGCGTTACAGAAGCGGATTGGGTAAATATGCCAAGAGTTCAAAGAGAAAAGAATGCAAAGCGATTTGCTGAAGCCCCTGTCAATGAAAAGCCAAAAAAGAGAAAAAATCAAGTTGTGATGGATGTTAACGGATTCGAGTATGTCAAACAAAATATCAAATCACTGCCAAAGTCCGTTCTCGAAAACATTGTGAAAGAGGCAGAAAATCTCATCAAAGAGGAAAATACTGTTGTGAAGAATCCCCTCGATAAGAATGGTTCATTTATCGTCGCAAAGAAGCCCAGCGGATGCGTCACAGTTAAGCCAGATGGAGAAGGTTATGTTTGTGATACCGACTGTCGAAATAAAAAATAGAAAATCTGCTCGCATATTCTGGCGGTAGCCCACAAAGAAACCAAATTACGAGGCTTTACAGATTGGTATGTCAAAAACTAATCACCTTCTTTCACCAATATAGTTGTAGGCGGCAAAAAAAATATGGGCAAGAAGAAAAATCAGCGCAAACGTACTAACTTCAAAGCTGAAAAAGTCAGTGAAAGAGTCGACTTGTTAGAACCGTATCTAAATTTTCAAAAAGCTCCATCTGAAGCAATTATTGGGAGCAGCGTTTTCCATGCGAACATGCCATCCAAAACACACTTAGAGGAAGCCCCAATACCAGGATCAAACAATCAACCCTTTCCCACAAAGTATTCCCAGGATAATGCTATGACAATGGGCATTAGCCAAAGTTTCCCCACACCATTTCCAATTAATTTCAATCCACCTCTTGTAACGCCATTAGTACCAAGTGCTAGCACTATCCATGGCAATTATTCCTCCACTGCATCATTTTCAAACTTATCGAACGTCATGCAGGCTCTACAATCGACATCCGTATCGCTATTAAACATTGGGACACAAAACTTCCCGTCTCCAACATTCTCACCGCCACAAAATTCACAGAATCGCCAACGTTTCGCCAGTGACCTTTCATTTTTGGGAGCACACAGATTAGCCGTACCAAAGCATGACATTTTAGATGCCTTTATTGTCAAATGGGTTCCTAGAACAAACGTGTCAAAATGTTATGGTTGCCAACTCGACATTATTAATCTACCAAAATTATCTATTGAACATATTTGTATTGTCCACAGGGATTATAGAGAATTCAATGACTCGGTAACAGGTCAGAAAGTGCGTAGTCATCGAAAACAAAATGTGCATTTTCACCCGTTTAAGTGATGTATTCTCACCCGATATGACGATTTCGAGCCACAGTCGTCGATTGTACCTTGTGTGAATATTATGTTTTATTAAGTAAGGACATATTTAATCATCTTATTTCCGAACTTATTTTGAGTATTTGTATAAATTATTAGGTACTTACAAATTTATTTTGTTCTTTAAAAAACTTTTTTTTCTTTTCAATTACTTGAAGTTGTTTTTATTGATTGTTAATCTGGTAGAAAGAGGTATTGCAGATTGCTGATTTTGGATCATAGATTGTTAATTATTTTGCTTCAAGTTTTTGCTTTTTAAATAGTTCAAGGTTAAAAGTGTTATACATTCACATTAATATTTAATAAAATTGCTTCAGAATTCAGAACAACTTCATTCACCGAAGTTGTTTTTGTTTGGTGGTCAAGTGTCCTTGATTTTATAACTTCAAGTGCGTTTCCTTCCTTGCACACTGTTCTTGAGCAAATGTTACGAAGCAGTCTTTTTTATTACTCCCAAGATCAATTATTTTGGCAATTTTATTTTCAAAATATCTCTTTTGGATACAATATTCATGTTTGTTTCTTAGGTTTCTTTATGTTGGCTTCTTACTCTACTATATCTAGTGGCTTACCATTTTATTAAGATCGACGAAGGTTTGCAACCCAAACATACCGACTATAAACTGGCGGAAAAAGTTGTGTTTAATCAAGTTTAGTTATTTATATTTAAGTGATTTTTTTTTTTTTTTTGCTTAGATTACTTACATTTTATTGAGAATTATTGTGCTTTTCATTCGCCTAGAGGTAAATTGAACAGCTATAGTCAGCTGCGCCCTGAGATTTTCAGATTTTCGGCAATTTTTTGCCATTTTTCACAATGACAGAAATTCCAGTAAGTGAGCAATTTGTAGTGCATCAGAAACTGATTTGTAGAAAAATCAAATTTTCTATTTCTTGCAATACACAGTTACTAACTCGAGTTTCTTTTTCTTAGGTTGGTGAACCATGGGATTATAAAAATGTTGAAAAAAATATTTTGTTATGAAATTTAAAATATCTTTCCAGTTTTTTCTCATCAATTTCGTAGCCAGTGTGTTAGCTATGGTGAATACAGCCCGTTTGAGGGACTATTCCCAATTCAATTTTGCCTAACAATTTCCCAAACTATATTAACATTCCGTCCCGTATTCTGTAGATTCTGTGGGACATTCTGTCTCGTATTCCGCAGGATATTCCGTCTCGTATTCCGCGGGATATTCTGTCCCGTATATTGTGGGATATTCCGTCCCGTATATTGTGGGATATTCCGTCCCGTATATTGTGGGATATTCCGTCCCGTATTCCGTTAGACATTCCGTCCCGTATTCCATTTCCGCGGTATATTCCGTAATTCTGTATTCCGCGTTCTCTAGATAGCCGGAAAAGCATGTACATATTTTCTTATTATGTGAAACTTTGAAACTAAAGAAGTATTAAAATGGTCAGTTCTTTGTTACTATTATTTTAATTTTGCATACTGTAAGGTGAAAGAATTACACTGCATTCAATTATTTTCTTAGTATTTACTTTTTGCAAATCAATGTGCAATGCAACGTTTTCTTTATCAAAAGATTGTCAGTTTCGAATT
>JANSTP010189107.1:0-11831 GCA_025330745.1 Cladonema radiatum | reverse complement strand
TACAAGTGGCCGAAAAAAAATTGGACACCATGCTAATTTTACTTCTTTTTCAATAAGCTTTCCAAAAATGTATAACACTTGCTTCTAACAAAAAATTCGCACGGAACCATATTTTTGAACAATTGGGACTACACTAAAAGACACAGATGAAGAAACACAGAAAGAAAATATTATTACAGCTGCAGCAGAAATAGTCAAAAGTGAAATAAACGGTTAGTGCAAATTTAAATTACTCCTATTGATTTTATTACAACAAAATGACCTAAAACAATTCGGTAATAACTTTGAGTGCCTTAGATATGGCTAAACCACATTATAACTATACAGTAGATATCCACTAATTCAAATGCTGCTTAATTTGAACTTTTCGTTATTTCGCACCAATTCTCCAGCCCCTTGAACTCAAAATGCTTTTTTTATGCTGCCTAATTCGAATATTCTCTTAGTCAAACCAATCATTTAGTCCATTGTCTGCTCGAATTAGTGGATTTATACTTTATTCATTTTCTGTATAAAAACAAAAATATCTTTTAAGCTTATTTTTGACGTTCTTTAAAGGAACTATGGATAAAGGTTTTTTTACTCCTTCTGTTTTTGATTGAATTTTGTTTAATAATTTTTTGATAATTTACAGCCTTCAATTTATTTTTAACCAAATCAATTTCAAGACTGATTTCTCACAGTTTTGGTGGTCTAGGTATGCCTATTCCACAGTCTCAAAAAAACAATTTTTTTCTGTTTTTAAACATTACTTTTTTCTTAACTTTAGCAAACATGCAAGTTAATAGCGAAAAGTATCCCATGTTATCTGAAATTGATTTTGAAAAAGCCAGCACCTCTCTCCCAAAATCAGTTAAACTATTCTGCACAAATATTACTTGCTGGTAAGATATCAGGTATTAAAGCTACAGCAATTGGCCACAGCCTAATCCAGGGATGTATTCCAAAATCATTTCTAAGCCCTCTTCAAATTGGTCAGGCCATAAAGTTGCATCACCAATTTCGGTCAAAGTATTTAATCAAAATTAAGATTTTGCTCTTCTTATCTTGAGGTTTTGAAATTTGAACGAAATGCTGCTACACTTCAAGAAAGCATAATCGAAAATAGTGTCAACGAAAAGAGTAACATCATATTTGTTGCTGATAACGTGGATCACAATATCCGCATGGGAATGATGGGATGAGAATGATGGCAGCTGGCTTTCGTACCATCAGTAAAAGAATGTTTGTCAAGAAGTTAATTGAAATGTCTAAATATGTATTCATGCATCAGAGTCAAGATGAAATAAACTGTTAGACGATTGTTTCCAGAAATTGGGCGTACTTTATAGCAACAAGCAGATTTTAAGTCTCGAAGAACTGAGATGCAAAGCTTTTTCCGAAAAAATTTTCAAAGCAATTAAGTTTGTTAAACCTGAGAAGCTGCCACCAACACAAGGCGCCGCTAAATATTACATTAAATGAACATATCTTCAGGTCCAGTCATGGATACATCCGGAAAATAACAGTGAGAGCAGTCAACATCCAGTGTGAATGTGATCGTATTGTTCCATGTTTTAAAAATTCATAAGCTTACGCTCTTTGATACTATATATATATATATGCATATGCTGAGAAAGGCCAAAACTTACCAGCTCAGCCACAAAGAAAAAGGCAGAATAACTGAGATGTTTATAATTTCCTATGCGTACCAATGTTGTTTCTGACTGCCCTAAAAATTTTGGAGTCTACAGTTTCATAATATTTTAATAATGAATCTCCAAATATTTGTTTTACCAGAAAAAGGATGAATTTTTAATGCTTGATCGAATTGCTGATTCTTTTTTGTATTAAATAGGCAGCTTAATGTTAAGTTTTTTACATCACTGAAACTGCAATTTATGCAGCTTTGATTGAGGATAAATTTGTAACAAAATATACAAACTCCAATGATATCTGACAAGTTTTCTACAGCACGATAAAATCAAAATTGGTGATTTTAGAAAATCGAATAATTCAAATAACTTTAGAACAAAGAGCTTAAATTTAAAAAGGAAAAAAATCGACCCTGCAGAATTTTATGAAGTTTCCGATGCTTTTTAAATTTTTCAAATTGGTCCAGAAATGACTGAGAAAATTGTGGTTTACAGTTTTCCCATCTTTTTTTCAAAATTCCCCGATTTAAGAAGAAAAACGTCTGTTAAATATTAATACAGCATACGGCCGTACGCTAGTAATATCAAAACATAGTTACAATATACTGATAGTTTGGAAACAGATGTGTAGCAACGACCGTTTCCCATTGTTTTATCGTACTTTCGTTTTTGAACTTAAAATCACTACCGACGGCCTGCCCAACGTGCAGACAGTTTCTCGAAATGCTATGGGATGACCGTGTTTATGCAGTTAAGGTGGTAGACTTTGTGGTATTTTTGGCATTATTGTGTCCAGTATATCATTATTTTTTTTAATGAGATGTACTGTAAGATCAAAGTATTCACCCTACTGAAGCAATACGCATGCTTTCTTGGCGCAGTTAAGGAATTTTTCGCAATTTTCAATTTTTTTAGTGAATTAATGATATGGATTTTGTTGCTTCCATGAAAGAAAACTTGAAATCTGTCTTTTTCTGGCCAGTAAATTTCCTTAATTGTCTGAGAATTGAGAAAAAAAAACTAAAAAATATATCAGAATAACTTAAAAACGTATGCTGAAGATCATAACATCTTCGTCCAATAACTTGCTGGGGCATGTATGTGGACCTAAAACCTGTGGGAATTTCTTAATTTGGTCGATAATAAATATAAGAAAAATATTCTAGATGGCTTGACCCATTGAATTTAAATACTTTAAGGCCTTGAAATTGTATTAAATATCTCGATCACTCTAAATTCTCCGAACATATTTTTAAGTTTTTAGAGTTTTTAAACATTTCAAATCAGGTCATGCAGGTCATGTGTCACAGCATATTTAGAAAGATAAAAACCTAATGAGTATTTTGCTTTAAAAATTTCTTTCTTAAAGGAGGCAAAACAACATGCCCCAAGTTATTCTTCAGTTTTTCACACTTGAAGAAAACTTTCTAATACGCCATCTTGGTCTTGCTTTTCATATTTTTTTATTTTCGTCACGTGATTTAATAGGGAACCAATCACCATTGTAGAAGATATAAACAAACCTGTATGACACATTTTCTTCAACGGCAATTTTTTCGTGAGCAAAAACAAAGTTCAGAGCACGAAAAACCTAATAAAGTCAAATGATTGTGTTAGGAAGCTTAAAAACAATACGAAATATAGGAGCGCCAAAATTTTGAAAGACACAAATCTCTAGAATACTTCCTTCTTATTATTAAATAAATATCTTCGACTGTCAGAGAAAAATTTAGTATTGACTATGAAAGGAGTGAGAGATCGAAGTAAGCTAGCTGCCTGTAGATAGCCAGTTATCTGTCTTTATAGTAAGTAAGGGTATCATTATTTCACAATAGGAATAAAAAATGATTTTGGTACATATTTCGTAAAGATTAAGGGTTTGCTAGGAGCATCATTTATCTTAATATTGCAGTCTGGTCTTTAGTTACGAGAATAATCTGCGATTATGAAATAGTCTGCTTTAAATGGTTGTTCCCTTCCATGGATCACTTGGGAAATAGAACGTTGTAGGAAAGTGGCGGCTCAATAAATTTTCATTCTTACTACAGCAAGAGCTAACAACCTTAGTTTAATTTTGACTCATACACTCTTACTGATTCAACCCTTTTTATTTTCTGTCAGCCTTCGTCAAGTTTATGTACTTTAGAACTGACTTGGAAAACTAAAGGGGGCAGCTTCCCACTGCTGTCTTTGTGCTAATCTTGGCTAAAAAACCCCTACAAAAAAGTTTTACTATCAACTTCATTTCTAGGGTTTTTTTGCTGCGCCATGAAATATAGAAACATGGAAACAACAAGGCGGCACAAAGAAAGAATCCCTGGGAACAAGGCTGTTTGATATCGAACTGAAAAATTTGGATTTTGCTTTTAACTCCAATAATTTAACGTGTCAAAAGAATACCGAAAACTATAGCAAAAAATAAAGTAATTTACCCGGCAACTTCAGTATCAAACTAGGGAAACTTTTGGAGAAAGAATCTAAGAAGAATAAAATACAGTCAAGTTGTTTATGAATAATAGTTCCGTTATGGTAGTCGTTCACCTATATTTTCTCAAATATATTTGTTATTTAACTTGTAACGTTTTATAGACTCCAAAGGCAAAGCCTACTCCATCCATCTAGTTACACAAATTAAGCTAAATATATGACCTTTTCAACAATAAAGTTCACACTTCTAATTTACAAAACGTATAATTTTCACTTGCTGAGATTTCCGATTCCCCGATTTTCCAGAAATTACAAAAACCATGTTTTGTGGCTCTAGTTTTCGTAGAAGTGACTAGATCTAGTCTACTTAGAGACTTGACTGTCCGGTTTTACATTTTCACTTTTTCTTTAACATGCATTTTTTAAGAAACCAAATTCAATAAAACCAATTTGGGGGATTTCATTTTCCCAGCCATTACAACTGGCTGCAAAAACAATCGAAGAGGGGCCTGGGCGGTTTTTACCAATTCTACAAGGACCAGTATATTGCTGTCTATATCTCTGCTTTTTAACCAGTACCAGAGTTTTTTTGACCACATATTAGTTGATTTATTGGGTATTATTGCAAAGAGAATTGGAAACGTCGAACGAAGTTCAACTAGCCCGATTTTCGAAAACTCTTTCTAATATTTGGAGAACAGTATACAGTGAGTATCGCGTGTTTCATAAATAAAGGTTGGTATATTGTGAATGGTCAAAGTTTTCAAGCAATTATTCTGATTTACATTTCATTTTAGTTATAAACATGTCAATATTAGATCCCTTGACCTGTGGCTTTATCAAAGTCTACTGCTACAGTTTATCTACTGAGAAACAAAAATTGAAGAAAATAGATGGAGAGAAGCCAAATGAATTTAAGAGTCGGATTCTAAAAGAAAATTATAGCACGTTTATAACCAAATTTCAGCTCGATAAAGAAAACATCAGCTACGACTTGTTCAGACGAAATTTTGTAAATATTGTAAAAAATGTTCAAGATTTAGGAAAACGGAAATCTGTTGAAAAAAAGCAAGTATTAGCCCAATTTTCAGAAACAGAATAGGATTCTTTGGATGTAACTGAAAAAAGGAAGAACACCGTCTTCAACTGTCAAGAATATTATAAAAGTGTCAAACATAAAAAAAAGCTGAGCATTTTTTTTGTGCAAAGGAAACGTCGAAAAAATGGAAGCTAAAAAGCATGGCCTAACTGATGAGAATGAGCTAGATATGAAGACAAACACGATTATAAAAATCACTTATTTCTGCCAGAAAAAAAGTTCTCGGAATTTTTATTAAAATTTTCTTGAAATATACTGCATCTATTAAAAGTATGCCAAATATGAAGATCCGAGTCATTTTACATGCATAGATATGACTTACTGAAAAAAAATCTAAAAAACTAGAAAAAACTGATGACGTCATCACTGTATAACGTGACATTAGGGGCCATTTTTGAATTTTTTAGACGTGCTCATGGTACTTTATATCTGTGGAAAGTTTGATTCCATTTGGTTAAGTATTTTAGGATTTAACTGGAGGGGGGGGTGGGGTGGTTTTTATCCCTCCCCCCAATGTGTTAAATGTCCATGAAAAAGCCCCCAAGTATAATAGGGTTAAAGGTACATTCTCGCAGAAAATTTTATCTGCTCATTCGATACATATGTGAATTTCAAGCTTTCTCTGAAAATTTTGGAGAATTTTTTTTTTTTTTTTACTTCTCGAGATATGTCCATTTGATACTTCCAAAAAGAACAAAAAAAGCAGAAATTCCAATCATTCACAAATGTAAACAAACAAACAAAAAAAGTGAGCCATTTTTCACAAATTTGTAAGCACAAAACTCCACAAGAAGAAGGAATTTTAATGCGAAACCTTCTGTTGTAACTCAAAACATAAAACTCTTTTGATTTATGCAATAAAAAATCTGGGGGAATGTACCTTCAATTATTTATAAATTCTATTCTAGATTGCTAACCTGCAAACAAAGGTCAAGTATTGAAACAATTGCTACTCGAGTGTCGGATTGACAGCCTCACATCTATCGTAAACGAAACAACATCAGGGTTGAGATCGAGGAGGAGAAAAAGAAGGTGCAGAATGACTATTCTTCAATTTAAATACTAAATTAAAATATTCTGTTTTTATCTGCGGCTAATATTTGTTGGCTTAGTTTCATTCATGCAACTTATTGTAAAGCTATTTTACTGAGGATTCTATTAACTTTAAACATATTGTGCATTCAAAAAATTCTAAATTTAGAGGTTTTTAATGAAAATCTTCGCCAAAAAATCTGACCAAAAAAACTTAGTGTCTGTGCATGCTCCACATATTTTAGAAAATAATAAATGTAAATTATAAATATATTCTTCACTACCATATATTTCAGAATCGAAATCAGCGAAAACGTAAGCATAACAATATCTGCAGAGCCACCAACAAAAAAAGTAAAAACGCTGCTAAAAGATCAAATTTTATCGGGAAAATATGATGTTGGTGAATTAATTGTGTCTATTTCTTACCAACAAGTATCGATAAAAAAAAATCAAATTATACATGAAGATTTTGAGGTTAGGGGTAGAAAAGTGTCGTTGAGAAACATTAGGGAAAAATGTTTCAAGACCATGTAACATATATGCGGCTATACACTGACTCTCAGTTGAATAATATGACTAGAGAACAACTATTGAACATTTTCCTCAATACAAGTCTGCACAAAAAGATAATGCCATGTGTAAAGAACAACTTATATCAAAAGTTAAACAATATCAAACAACTCGTCATCTGACGTATTGGCATGATGGATCTAGCATTTCAAGCCACTCGCATATCATGATGATGGTATCATGTATGTATGATCCTTTAGAATTTATGACTGACGAAGAATACTTTGAAAAACATAAGAAAAAAATTAATGTCCAGTCAATTGTTGAAAAACCATACTTACATATTTTGGCAAGGTGCTCTTCTACAGATCAGCAGTTGTTCTACGTTGATGAACGACTGGAGGACATACTAGACCTTCAAAATCCATTGGAAACTAATAATGTCACCGTAAATGATGTTCAACGAATTTTTATGGGTGATAATCCAGCATGCCAATTCGAGGCTGGGCATCAAAAAAATGGTGATTACTTCTGTTGATTGTGCCCTCTGTATGCACCACTGTCATCATCTGTTGTTCATACCATGAGCCTTCCATTATTTTATATCCACAATACGATAACTGAACTTAAACAAACAACAACATCAAGAAAAAAGTCAACAGAAAAATGCCTAAAATATTACAAAGACATATCCAAATGTGATATAATTCAAGAACTTCATGAAAGGCAAGTACCATTCAAATCTGAATTGCCTGTGTCAGTACTGCAAAAGAAATTGTCAGAGACAATGCATGGAATTCAAAGACTTCCTGCCTTGCTTTATAATACACCAACTTGCACACTTGAAGAACTTAACTTGCATAAATATGAAATTTTGAATAATGAACCACTTCATGATGTCTCTCATCACACAGATAATCTTTATGAAGAACTTCCTCATCACCTCTCCAAAGAATTGAAAAAATCTCTTCTGGAAATAATTCATTCATCGTTCAACAACAAAGAGGCGAAGAATTCTTCAGACTATCGATTCCGAATCATTTTGCAACAGACATTTTCATAACACTAGTTGAAATACAGGAAATTATGTATGCTTCGGATAAAAACGCGATTTGATAATGATATTCAGATTCCAAAATATTGTTTTTCAACACATGATGCTTTTGAAGATCCACATACAATCTAAATTGATTAAGTTGACATCCAGGAAGTTATTTGGCTCATGCTTTCATTCTCTGACAATTCATGCTCCTCAACAATTACGTATTATTTCTGGACGAACATGAAACACAGAAAAAGAAAAAGCTACATTCAACAAAGTCAAAGTCTATTCAAATTTGACATCAAATCATCAAACATTTATACAAAATGAAGGACTAGAATCAAAAAGGGAAACATGGATGAACAAATATTATTTACCAATTAAAAATAACTTAAGAAACACAATAATACTTTTTAATTGGATCCAAAAGTATAAACATCAGTACCGGTACCAGTAGCTTATTAGAAAAACAGGCTGATTTTTTAAATGACAGCATTCAATGGTGGGGAGAAACTGAAACTGGTGTTGAATTTTTCGATGTCACATCTACTGTTGAAAGGCGTTCATCATTAACACTAACACACTTCCGCACAGAATCAATGCAAGAAGTCAATAACTATGTTAATAATGTTGGTAATTGGCCAAAAACCTAAAGCCTTTACCTGCATTTGAAAGTGATATCAACAGTAATCCTGAAAATCGTACGATGATAAAATTGTTTACTCTTGAAAAATTTAATTCTGAAAGAGAAAACAATGTTTCTTCCAATGTTAATCTTGAAAAGGAAACCTGCAATGAGGTTATGGCAAGGGACGATGCTATTTAAAATTCACTAACAACACAGATTCCTTTACCCCATACATCAACCACTTCAATATCTATACAAGGTGAGGACTTTGATGCCAATGACATTTCGACTTCTGATACGTCTAACGACACAAGTTCAACAAAGCCTCCATCAACACCCTTGTACAAAGAAAAATTCTTCTCATCTACACCGATCTCTAAAAACACAAACACAAAAACAATCATCAGCTTCCACATGAAAACTAGTGAGACAAGTACCACTCCACGTAAAACATTGAACTTATCAAACTCCTCGAAAAAAATTTTGAAAATATTTGGACCTGAAGAATTCATTACTCGCTTTGACGAAACCCGTAAGCGAGCTAAAAGTGATAACACAAGAGAAACAATCAACGCACACAGAAAACAACTAGCAATTGTGGAAGTTAAATTGAAAAATAAAAAAGATGATTATGAAAACAAATTAAAGCTATCAGAGCTAAAAATGATCAAATAACACGAAAATAAATTGAGTTTGACACAATTTGTAAAGTCAAAAAATAAAAAATATCAGGGTATCATTCATGTACTGAAATTGGTAAAAATGGTCGAAAAAGAATTGAACATTTGATTTAACTTCTTCTGATACAAATAAAGACAGATGGTAAAATGTGATAGTGGAAAAAAGCACTTGCCGAAGAAAGTTTTGACTCTTCAATTAACCAAGAATTTTTGTATATTGCATGAATTAACAGTTGGGTTTTATGAAAACTAATATTTTTGTGTGATAATTTATAAGTAAACATTCATTTGATTTCTCCAAGGAAATTACAGCAGCTAAGATATTTTTGAATGTTTTGTGGGAAAATACTTTCGATAGAATAACATAATTAGTGGGAATAAACTTTTGCTATTCAATTTAATACTAAAAATACTGCAATATATTCATTCTTCTTCAAATAATTTCATCCTTTCGTGCACTATGCTAAATACTGTATATATTCCTTGGCATGTACAATAAAGAAATTCATATTCATATCATACTATAAAAATGTAATTTTAGATGCACCATTTCAATTCTTCTGATGTCTATATATTTACGTTAGCCAATGCCATAAGGGGTTTGTCAAACTTATATTCAAAGGTTGCTTGTCTTCTGAAGCAGCCAAAAATGAACTTTCAAAAACGCTAGGCTAGCGTGTTTATGTTTCAACTATTTGGTAATAATTTAAAGACCAGATTTCTCGGAAAAAAATCGATTTTTATGTCACAAAATAGTGACCCACGGAAAATTGATCAAATTTCCTTAACAACGCCGAGTTTTCTTCATTTTTTTGCTGAAGACAGCTTCTGATGGTTAGTGTGCAATTTTCAGGGGACACTGTATTGAAGGGTCACTCGATGCTGCTCTTATATTTCATACAATGGTGCTACTAAAAATTTCATAATTGGCTAGAACTGAAGCATTCTTGCCCTGACTATATAGAACATTGCAATTTTGGACAGCCAGTTTCAGCCCACACAGCTTTCACCTAGCTCTTTTTCACCTAGGTCTCTACTACTGTCTACTGTGCACATATACTGATACCGTGTAGTGTGGATGATAAGGATGTCTGGCTCTTTTCTTTTGTTCTTCATCATTTTACTAAATCTAATACATAATCTTAACAGTAAATCTGTTACAGCATGCAACATATCTTTCAATGTATACAGTGCACAATAAACTGTAAGATGATATTTTTTATATTTTGGCTTTGGACTGCGATATTTTTGTTATCGATGGATGTCTATGAAGCCAAGCCAACAAAATAAAAACTTTGTTTTAGTATTTGATAACTGTGTCCTTAGGTTAGCAGTAAAAAATAGACTTGAAGAAAGAATGACTTACAATCTTGAAATTCAGCAGACTTTGGACTAGCAAGCAGATTTTTCATTATTTGGGTGTATTAAAAGAAAACTCGCATTATAATCAATAATTGTTAATAATCTTTGTTTTGCTTTTTCCTTTCATTACCACCAAAGTTATATTTTCACATAACCCAAGCTATCTCTGCACAAAAAATCAAATGGCAAATAATATTTTCTCCAATCTGGTCTAAGAGAGATGTACTAGGTGGAAGCTGAGGTGAAATATTAATCAAATTTTTGTAGGTACTGTAAATATTCTTTATGGCTTCAATGTCATCAGAAAATTAACTGTGTACTGTTAAGGAAAAATTGATATTATTTTGCAAATGAAATCTTACTTCATCTTCGCAAAGAATATAATTTCTTCAGAAGCTTCACAGGCACTGAACAACTATATCAACTATCCCTGTAAATTGTTATTGAAAAAAACTTTAAAAACATGGTTTTTGAATGACTGACTAAACAGGTGTCCTTTTTTAATAAATTCTGTTGCAGTTAACATATTTTTGATTAAAATCGGAATCAGTGTAGAACATTTATTTTCAAATGAATTAATTAAAAGTTTTTTGTTGGTCTCGGAAAAAGTTGTATTATAATGGAATCTTTGTATCACCATTTTGTATATGAGAATTACAAACCAATTTTAAAGTGCCTTTCCTCTTATTGGTAAAACATATACAAGGGAAGAAATTTTCGCAGGAAGGAAATTTCGGTGATTTAACTTTTTTGCCTAAAACGACCGAATTAAATCTCTGAAAAATTTAGCAAGTTTTATCTAATGTACTGTAACAATTTTTACAAAAATTGACTTTGTCAAGTTTGTGATGTCATCAAGTATAAATTACAGTTACTGTCTACTTTTGTTTCTCCCTGAATCCCTCATTTTTGTTTAAAATGATTTTTTCCTCATTTTTCTTCAAAATATATTAGATTTTTATTCTCAAACCAAGCCGTTCAATTGAGGTTGATATATCTTTTGATTTTTTATTATTTAAAAAATAGTCGTTATCTTTCACAAGCTGGATAAATTTTACCCTTTATGTTTTATTAATATTATTATTATTTTTTGAGTGGTGAAAATCTTACATATTTTTCATTCAATATCTTTTACAAGCTATAAGTTAGATCAATTTTACCAGCTTTGAAATTACTGCGAGACATTGGACATTGTCCAGTAGAAAATGCATTATGACAAGTAGAACAAATATATACTGTAAATGAAATATTTTCATTCAATATCTTTCACAAGCTATAATTTGGATAAAATTTACCCATTATTGTTTTTTAGGGGGGACGACAAACCCTGAAAGTACTACTGGACATCGGACATTGTCTGGTAGAAAATGCAGCATGTCTAGCAGAAATGATACTGTATCCAGCAAATTTTCTA
>JANSTP010188996.1:0-11831 GCA_025330745.1 Cladonema radiatum | reverse complement strand
AACTGGTTTTATAATTGCTCGTGCTGAAAAATGGTGATACCAAGGTCATATTATGACGTCATAACGAAAGACTAGGACCCAGACCCCCAGAAATTTTTTCATGGTTGGGTGCAGAAATAAATTTTATACACTCAGTCCGAATTTCATCAAAAAATATTAACTACAACGGAAGTTATTAAAAAAAGTTTCCTGGGGGAGGTAAAATTTACCCCCCCCCCCAGGTAAAATAGGGTTAAGATTGAATCCTCGAAAAGAAACTTATAGAACGTTGTTTAGCAGTTTTTATTGTTTAGCTATATAGAAATTAACACTGGCTATAATATTTTGGAGCCGTTTTTGGTCCTGTATCAGTTAAGAAATATCAGACATACATTTTATCTGGTAATTTTAACATCAATCTTCAGAATAGTAGTTCTAATACTGCTATTTCAGAGTTTTATCATCAGATGTGTGACAGCTTTTTTGCGCCTTATGTAGTATAACCATCAAGAATCACTGTAAACTCCATAACTCCTATGGATAATATATTTACAAATTATATTTAAAAAGAAACTTTCTCTGGAAATTTTAATCATCAAATATCAGATCATCCTATTCAATATTTAGTCATAAATATTTTTTACACTAAATATCTCAGATGCAGGATTTGCCTTAGTGACCAAGATTTTAAAATTTTTAATAACAATGAATTCAAAAACGACCTCAAAAATTTTGAATGCAAATCTTTGCTTTGTCCACAAGATGATTTAAATCATACTTTTTCCAGGTTTTATGTAACACTTCAGTCTTTTCTTGGTAAGCATGCTTCCATAAGAAATCTTAAACGAAAGCAAGTGTCTTTGAAGTTTAAATTAATACTGAAATCAGACATAAAATTAATGTAAGAAACAGCTTAACAAGAAAATTTAGCATATGCATGATTATGAAAGCCTTTGAAAGCCTTAAAATACACGGACTGTAAAAACATGAGAAATGAAATTACAGAATTGATTTCAAATTTAAACCAATTACTTTACTCTGATTAATCTTCGCGAGATTAATTTTCGCGAGTCGAAAAACTGGCGAAATTTTTTGGATTTAGTTTTGCGAACAGGTACTTGGAAACATTTCGCGTGGATTTATTTTTGCGACCAAAGGATTTATGAATAAAAATAATTGACTTTTCAAGTAAGTATTACCCATAAAAAAACTTTTTTGAATTGTTTTATGTCTAAGTACAACTAATTATACATCTTCTTCATCACCAAAACTTTCAAACAAATCTTATGATGAAATTATTGGGATTTCCCATTCATACCTCTCAACACAATTGGACTTATTTCCGCGACTAACTGCTTAGAAAAAATTCATGTGGATTAATTTTCGCGATCCAACAATTTTATGTGTTTTCGCGATATAAATTTTCGCGAAATAGTAAAGAAATCGTGAAATCGCGAAATTTAATCTCGTGAAAGTTAATCCCATTAAAGTATGCTATTATTGATATTTCAATTGATTCTCTAAAAGCAGAGCCAAAACTTGAAAAAGCATAAAAAGTTTATTAACTTTAAAACCAAATAAGTTTAATTCCATATATACCATGAATATTATTGATGTCGTATCAAAGTTAATTACTTAATCGTATAAATGCAATCGCGTTTCTATTAAATGTTGTATGTTGTTTGTCACGCTATGCATTTCTGTCCCTTCAGAGATAAAATAGGCGTTTTAAACATGTTTGTCATAACGTTTTTTACAATAGAAAAGACGTTGCATGTATAAGAGTAAATTTGTTATTCGAGCATTAGTTTCCTCACCATGATGGCACTTTTAACAGTAAGTTTGTCATTATTTATTTATCCGTTTATTCCGTTTGTTTGGAGCCCTTTTTTCTTGTTCCAGACTCACGTTATTTTTGGTGTAAGTAGTTGGCATTTCCTAGGTCAGTAGCACAGGCCTCAGTTTCCACTAGTGCCTACACCTTGCCTCTCTTTCGTGTATCTTGTTCATTTTGTCAAATGTCTTTCCAAATGTCTTTCCAGAAGATACACAAGTTTTTCCTAGCTACAATTTTTGTCCATATTATAACAAGGTTTGGACTAATTGCAACAACTTAATGTTAGCTAAACGTGTTTAAATGTGTGGTCTAAAATTGGCATATTCAATTTTAAGATTACTTATATCGGACTGATGTATCTGCTCTTAATTGATAATTCTGTTGTGTTCTTATCTTGTTGAGTTATTTAGACTTACTTTGGGAAATCTGAAAAAAGTGTATTATTGCAGATTTAATTTAATTACCAAAGGCTTATTCTAAACATATGTATTATTTTAAAATCTTGTTAAGAAAAATTCAGGTTTTATAGCAAATAGTTTTTCAGTAATCAGGTAAAATAGTTGAAAACTGATCAAAATAATCAAACATTAATCGAATGGATCAATCAAACTAATCGAAAAATGGCAAAAGCTGTGAACATTGATTATATTTGATTGATAAATTGGTTTAAACTTCCTGCTTGTCAGAAATTCGTGCATATTCTTGTTTAATCATTTCTAATATTTATGCTACCACTTCATTTTAAATTAGGCTTCTCACCATCAAACTTGCATCCTTGCTACAATCGGTAATTGCACAGTGTAATTACAATTGCACATCAAGACAGTCCTTCATTGCCTGTGGGAAATAAATCAGTGAGCCGTCATCTGCAGAATCAATCAAACCAAAGGTATTGACTTTGTTAACCTCTTGACTAACTGCTAAACATTTTTATCTTTTTGATATTTTGAGATGCACAATGTTCTATTTTTTCTCTGCAAAGTAGACCTGGAAGTGGTCAGGATGTTTATAGCCCGCATTTCCAAAATCAATCAAACCAAAGGTATTGTCTTATTATTGCCATTTAACTGACTGATTTAGTAGCGTTTTTACATTCTCTTTCTCTTTGATATTTAATCATGTTGTGTTCTCTTTAAAGTCAAGGTATGAAAAGTCCTTTATCACCTCTGGCCAATAGTACAGTGAATTGTCATCTGCAGAATCAATCCAGCCAGAGGTATTGACTTTATTAAAGGAATTTAGAAGTTAAAAAAGTTGAGTTCATATGATTTCACCTTAACTTGACTTTTCGTTCTCCAGATATTTGAGCATGAAAAATTTATCCCTTTGGGAATTTCCCTAAAATTTTAAAGAATTAGTGATGTCATCTAGTGTGTAGAAAAATTACCTCAATCTTTAATACTAAATATCTCAGGTTACAATTGTCGTCTCAAATCAAAAGATTTAATATAGATGACAGATGTTTGTTTTAATTCTTCTGAAATAAAATGCTTTCTCAACGAGGTTTGGGTCAGTAGTCACAGGGCCTTCTTGAAAATAATGCTCTCCTCGATTTTTAGATTTTGAAAATATTTCTTAAAAAATTATTTTTTATTTTTGGTGTTCTTTGAAAGATTCCAACTTCAAAAAGATATAGGCTACATCTCCAAATCGAAGTTTTGATAAACATCGTTTGCTTCGAATACTACTGCCATATGTTTGAGCTTGTAAGTAAATATAGAAACATGTTTTGAATTAACTTTCGCCAAAGTAGCATGAAGAGTTTCCACAGCACAAAGATTTTGATAATTATCACTAATTTTACAAAACATCCAAAAAATCTTGATGCAGCAAGGTTCGATCTTTTTTACATGGTACTTTTGGTGATATTAGAGGGACATTCTAGCCGATTTTTTTATTCTTTTATTCGAAAGAACTTATAAAAATACAATGATCCTAAAAATTTGAGAGTTTAACTAATTTTAGTTGTTAAATACATCTAATGTTTACATTCCGAAGGTGAGTCTCACCTCGCTGACGTGTTGTGTTTAAATTTTCTATTTTGTGATTTTGTCTAAGATGAGTAAAAAATGTAAATGAAAAGCATTATACATGCCAAAATCATCTAAAAAGTCCATCAAGAAACGTTTGAGTTGAAGGTTTGCAAATATTTTTTGGGAGTGTTTTCTTTACATTTTTTCAAAATATGACACAGCGGATATCTGTTGAAAACAAAACCCATCATATTTCCACAAGTAAGAAACCTTGAAACCTAAAAGACCAGGATTGCGATTTGCAAAGTACAAGGACCTTATCACGATAATAAAAATATTGGCAGGACTGTCCATTTAATTCATCTGTTGTAGCCTGATGAATATCCCTGATGAATATCCCCTTTCTTTTTCTCTTTGATTTGATTCAACATAGGTTGGTTATATTTTGCATAAGATGATTTGTGATACTGCTTTGTTAGAAGCTAGAAGTGCTGTCAAAACCAATCATCTGCAAACAAAATTTCCACCCAGCCAAAATAATGTCACACTTACCTACACCCACCAACACCCAAGCAAAAAATGTCACACTCACTCACACCCAGCCAAAAAACGTCCCACCAACCCACATCCAGCCAAAAAGTGTCACACTCATTCACATCTACCCATACCGCTGACCTTAAGTAGATAGACAGGACATGCGAAACGAAAAGTAGGGTTTTAGGCCATTGTATTTGGTATACTTTTCACTTATTTTGCCGATCTATAGAAATGCAATGATATCAAACCAAATACAGATATCATTCTTTTTGGAATGTTTTCCTTTCAAAATATACCAAACATAATGACTTCCTGCTATACTCTCGGACTCAATGTAATGATCCTTATGGAGGAATAAAAAACTGGGCATAAAATTAACCAAGGTAAATTTCTAGATTTTCTTGTCACTTCTATATTAGTGATCTACTCTATAATGCTCGACGAGTTAGACTACGAGTGGGCGACGAGTGTCTACGAGTGGACTACGAGTACCTACAAGTGGACTACGAGTGCCTACGAGTGGACTAAGAGCCATCCTACGTTAGCACTTCGTACTCACTAAAAATTGATGGGAAGTAAGTGGAAACCAGAGAGGGAAACCTTTATAATTCTAGTACATTCCTTCTCTCAATTGATTTAATTGAACGCTGACATGCTGATCTTAGAAAACTGTGTCTAGTTGTGTCAATTCATCCTTGAATTTAGACTCCATGCTTAAAACTCTTACAGCGGCCTTTTATAATTCTACTGCTGCAAAATTGCTGATAAAACAAGCAATTTTGAGACCTAAGCACCAAAGACCTAATCAAAGTTTGTAGTACTTGTGTGCCCAGGTTGGTTACATGTATCTAGCTATATATTGATTTACAAGGGGGGAGTTCAACAGACAAAAATAACCTGTGGCAAATAGGGTTAATATAGGTTTGTATTTGTATTTATAAGCAGTTGTTTGTAACTACATGGTTGGGTTATATTTGAAATTTCATTTGATAAAATAAAATTAACTCTGATTGGCCTCTAAAAAAGGATATATATTCAAGCTTTACTTGAGTCAATTAAGTACCACCTTCTAATTCAACTTTCAACTATCAAGTAGAACTTCATAAATCAACTAATAGATCCAAACAAAAGCAAGGCATGTTAAGTTAAGAATTAAGTATCAACCAATCAATAGAGCACACGATTTTAGATTACACTGCTCATGAAGATTTTTGTGAACATAAACACACCCTCTACCGAACTAGTGCCCCCTATGGAATGACTGTCCCTTCCTAAATAAATGTTCCAGGATAAAAGCATTTTTTTAAATAAACACTCCTCCTCGATTACTCCTTTTACCCCTTGTGGTACCAACTTTAAAACTTTGAGAGGTGGTTGTCTTGTCAAAAAAGACACAGACGGGGGCGCTTATTTGAATCCATGGAAAAAAAGATTGGAGACAATATTATTACCATGATTAAGAACTAGAAGTATTCATTCTATCAAGCAGGATTTTAAACGGCTTTTGTCTCAATCAGCATTCAGCTTATAGTTCAAAATAAACTCCTAATAAAGAAACTTTTATTGGCGTTTTTACTTAACCCTATCTCAGTGGATACCCCTCTCCCCTCCTTGTTTTCCTAAAAAACCTCCACTGGTGTTAAAGATAAAGCTTTAATTTTGGATAGCTTTCTCCAACAAACATTTTAAAAATATTTTTCCACCGAGAAATATAAGATGGCGGCCATGGCAGACGTCTTTTAGACACTGATTGGTCAAAGTTTTTGGACAAAGCCCGGAAATCCTAATGTTCTGTATTACTTGTGAAAAACCGGTAATATACTCGAAACTAGATAAGAAATCTGGAAATGTGGTGGAAACCGCCTGTAAAAAGCTTTTCTCGCTCCGATTGTGATTGAATTCAAAGGTATTTAGCCACTTTCATTTAATTTTGGGTACGAATTGACGGAGACGATGACGTTTCATGTAGGAAGGACGTCAGAAAATCATTTTGGGCTCATTTAGTTTTTTAAATGTTGGTTTTACTCTGTGGAAAGGATTTTTGAAAACTATCTTTAAGAACCAGAGTTCTAAAGGGGGCAGAAAACACTAACTCTCACCGCCTCCACGAAGCATAAATTTGGAGTAGCAATGTTTTGAATAAAACTGTTGCTAGATAAAATTTTTATATCACAAAGTTTCAGAGCACCAATCTATTTAACCTAGGTGCTCAATAAACAATCTGCTGGGTTGGAGAGATAACCCATTCTCCTTTCTCTTTGGTCTTATCCTCCTAATTAAATATTTTCCTTCATCAAAATTTAGTCCATACCACAAATGTAAAGCATATCAAATATGAAACGGGAAGTTTTTGACTATATTTGGAATGAAGTTTGCCGATCAGGACTCAGGTTTGTTGCCAACCTGTGGCATATATTTCTTTTTCAATCATGCGTTAGTGGTGGCACAATAAAATCTATGCGTTATGTGTATATATGCAGACTATGCAGTTACAACATGTCCAATAATGCCTGACAATTTACTGAACTTTGCCTAATGCAGTTCTTGTAACCATTAGGAGTAGGTTTGACAGTTTGTATAGGAGCTGCTCAAGAGCTCCGGCAAAAAAATCGATCATTTCAAGTGGCAGTGGAATAATGCTATCATACTAAATATTCCATCATACTCCATCATTTTGTTCAAATTTTAAACTTTTTTTGCAAAAAAAAAAAAAAAAAAAAAAACGAAAACGAAAACGTCAAAAACAAAACGTTTGCATCCCTGTCTGAATAGCGTTAATTGTCTTACTATACCGTCACAGATAAAATAACAATAACGACTGTTACTGTTTTAGAACTACAAAACTACCTGCTTCTTTTATTTAAATTGGCCTTGGAGAAAAACAAACGCGCAAAAATATCTACTTAATGGCCAGTAAACTACCAGTATCTCCATTTTACCCTTCCACTAGACGAAAGATTTTTAGACTCTCTTGTTCCTAAAAATTCCATATTAATAGTCGGGGAAAGACTGTCATATAGCTAGCGATAATCATTACATATATTGAACGTGTCCACTTTAACCCAATTTGCCATGGGTTTAATCATTGGTTGTAGTCATAGGAGTGGAGGGTAGGGTGTGGGCTACAGGAAATACATAGAGATTTGAAATACAACTTATCACATTAACACTTCAAGCCTCTACGAACAAAATGATACCACAATGATTTTGATGACGTCATTAAATAGGTGGTGACGCCATCATCAATTGCAATGCCTGGGGAAAAGCCTAAAATTTTCTATAAATTACATAAGCTCCGAAAAATGATAAAATAAAGTTTGTTTTGCTGTTTATATGATCGGTAAGTTGCTAAATATGTTAGTTACAGAGGAAATATTGCAAAACTTTTGCTTTAATGGTATTTTTCTGTAGCCGGCCTTCAAGGACACATATTAATATTAAACCTGGCCAAAAAGTGTGCTATATGATTTGACGAAATGTCATAAAAAATTAGATATGTCAGGTTTTCCAAAAAAGTATATAGGTGGCAAAGTGCCTCCCTCAATGGCAAATAGGGTTACAAGGTGTCCGCTTTGGAGATGTAAAATTGAGAAATTAGTGGGTACAATATTTTTTGTCCGTCTTATCCCTGGGGGAAATAAATCAAATGTGAAAACTTTACTTCTAAAAATCTCAAAAAGTACAAAAAGAATTTACTTGAAAGTTTTTACTTGGTGATCAAAATTTAGTTTTGTATCTTTTTTTAACAAAAAATTGACCTTTATTTACCAAGGCCATTTTCCCTGACCACGCCCTTCTTTTTTGGGGATAGGTGTAACATTCTTTACCCAACTTGAAACTCTTTCTGCAGTAATTTGGCTTATACTAAACCTGTTTTGTTCAAGCTTCACAGGTAGCTAAAAGACAACATGGAAAAAATTGATGACGTCATCGCTTTTTCATGATACTAGACTCAATCAAAACACCTGATTTTGTTGCATATGACTAGCTGCTACCAGCATAAAACGTTTCATCTAAAAATGCATTGTACACTAATTTGAATCTCTATTATTCGAATCTTTCTATTATTCCAACAAATTATAAGTCACCGTCAGTTTTCCTTAAGAAACTCCTATAATTTAATTTCTGTTATTCGAATCCCTATAATATGGAAATTTCTATAATACGAACACGTTTTCGAAGTTCGTCAGCAAATTCCTCTCTCTAATTCGAAGTTAAGAGTACATAAAATTGTTACACCTTTGGGTTTGGTTTTGAGACAAAATATAAAGCTTTCCTGCAGTTGAAAAAAAACGAATGTCTGATTTGTCTCTCTAGTTCGAATTTTCACCCTTCATATCAAGAAGAGAAACTTTCTACTTTTTGATTCTTTCCATAATCGGAGCAAGAACCTTTCTCCTTTCAGATTCAAATTAAAAGGAGTCAACTGTAGTTGTCAGGATACAGCCATAAATGTGGTCACATGACTTTTGGGGTCACATTTTTCATTTTTCGAAACTTCACATAACACTTAGTATTTTGGTACGTTTTATCCATTTTGGCGATGTAAAGTAGGGGGAGGGTAGTTCCCCCACCCCATGTTTTTAACGTGCAAAAAAAACCATGTTAGTAAGGTCAAGAAGAGAATAGTTTTAAGGGATGTACGCTTTAGGCAGGTTCCACTGTAGTTTCATAGGAAATAAATAAGAGTAAGAAAATACCTTTTATGGTGTCCTGATCAAGCTTTTCACCTTATTTCGAACTTGAATAGGTGAGGCATTAAAAGCATGGTTTCGGCATTTTCCATTAACAATTTCAAGATCGACATGACCATCTTTGATTTCATTAGAAAATACGTCCCCTAATTTTGCCTCTTTGCTTGTTCTCCATTTCTTTTTTAGTGCAACTTCTTTAGTTCCACTCTGAATCTTGTCCATTCCAATTACTGCTCTTATATTATCAGTGGCTGCTGATGCAGTCATTTGCTTTCTTGGTAACCGATAATGTTTGTCTTGGGTTGCAGTGCTATGACACATCAGGTCTGCGACTTCTTTATTCAACCCAAACCCACTTTCGATAACACCAGTTGCAGCACTTTTTCTTATTCTATTAATCTTAAGCTTGGTGTAGCCAGCATATTTTTTGATGGCACCTGATCTAACCCAAAGGCTATTTATTTGTCCACTAACTTGGCCAGAATCAAGTGGTTGACCAGTTCTACTTGTAAAAATGAGATTCGACATGATATTCATTTTGGCTCTGATTCTCTGCACAAACGTTTCCAACGATCGAAAATCATCTTCGGGTATCGTGACCAAGGCAAACCCTGATGAATCGATCGCTTTGTGCTCTTCGACAAGCACAATGACTTTATTAAATTTTTACGTAGCGAGAAATTGGTTAAAATAAGCGTATATTTTCTTTTTATTATAATAATTATTTTTCCTCAACCATATTCCCCGACATATTTAGCTACACGACAAAGACAATCTCCGTAAGATTGCGCTTGTGTTTTTTATGCAAAAAAAAGTGCGATTTGACGCACGTTTCTTTCTTTGGCAATTTCGGAATCATCCCAAGCTGTTGCCATTACGTTGTTGTGATACTAATACAAACAGCCAAGAATAATTATCAAGATATGTGAAAAAGAAGAGTTACTACATCGAATCACGCTGCTTGGTTTGCTTGTACAAATATTTTTCTTGAGACTTTTGTCTACCTGGCCATAGTCTAGCAGTCTAGCGTGGTGGCTAAACTCTTTTCTCTTGTCTCTTGTAACGTTTTGAGCCCAGTGATTAGATATTGTTTTTTGGTGAAATTATTTTTAAAAGAAAAGTGGCTTGGCTGTGCTAGACTAGCCTGGCCAATGCTGCTTCTTCTAGCTTCTATTCAATCATGAGGGAAGCACTCTAGAAAAGAAGCTGTTCTTTATTCTGGCCAGCTGAAAAATTTATCTGCTGGAAGGAGCAGTTTGGAAAGGCGGCTAGTGCAGTATCACCGTATCAAGTTTCTTTGCTCTTTAAGAATGGTTTCTTGGCTTCTAAACAACATAAAATTCTAAGGGCACAGTTGTTCAAGTGGACATTTGCTACAAATAAGTCAATTTAAATAGTTACCTTCACTAAAATAGTCATAAAACCATTTATACTCAAGATTTTTGCAAAATTTAAAAAGTGCTTAGTTACTGGCGTATTTTCCTTTTGTTTGAAGTCCAATTTTCAAATTACATTTACTTTTAAGGCCTATTTTGCGCCTAAAACCCAAATATTTCACCCAAAATTTGGTGTTAAAATCTGAGTTTATTTGTGGGACCATATTCTCACAGAAGACCAGTTCCTCGTGCATGTCTTGTGAAATTTTCAGACTGTTTAGATGATCACAGCCTGTGTGTATTGCTCTCAAAGGAATTAAGTTTTTCGTTTGCCAAGTGAGTTGAAACAAAAAACAAAGAAATTCTTCATTGAAACACTTTTTTCCTTCTCATAAAAAAAACAAATAATTAAGGCGGTTTAGAACTAGAGATATTTGATTTTTCTTGAAATTACATAACCTGTGACGCCAGAGTCCTCAGCAGGTAGAATTAAAGGAAGAATTGGTGAAAAACTTTCATTGCTCTTTAGGTAAGAGGTGCACTAAAATTTGTCATCTAATGTTGTTAAGAAATGGAATATTAAAAGCTTTGTCATATCATGTGACTTATGGTGCCATATGTCTTAGCTGGGACCAAAACTGCCTCAATTCGAAGAAACTACCTTAACCCTATTTTACCTGGGCTTTTTCATGGACGTTAATCATCTGGGGGGGGGTAAAAACTACCCCCTCAGGTTAAATCCTGAAATACTTAACCAAATGGAATGAAACTTTGCACAGATATAAAGTACCATGAGCACTTTCAAAAAATTCATAAATTGCCCCCTAAAGTCACGTGATTAAGTGATGACGTCATCAAAAATGCGGAAAAATGCGTTATTTTCTAGTTTTTAGTGCCAATTTTCAATATAGTCATATCTACACATTTAAAATGACCTAGAACCTGATATTTTATATACTTGCTATAGATACAATATATTTCATAGAAATTTTAATAAAAAATGCCGAAAAAAATTTTTCGGCCAGAAATGAGGGAAATTCCGAGGGGGAAATTTTTTCGGAAATTTCAGGGCGTCAAAACTCTATAAAAGGGCTAAAAATACTTCAAAACTGCACAATTTTAATCAAAATTTATTAAAAGTGTTAAAAAAAGCTGTAAAATATTGAATTTCACATGCCACCATTATTTTAACAGTGATGACGTCATCATAATCTCAAAACACTGAAATTTCACTTTCTCGCAGCTTTTTTGACGTGTGACGTCATTATGACATCAAAACGACGTCAAAATACTTCCGACATATCTCCGACTACTTATGTCAAAACAATTTGTCAATACATTCCAGTACTAAGTCATAGGACTCTGTAAAACTGGTTTTATAATTACTAGTGCTGAAAAATGGTGATACCTAGGTCATATTATGACGTCATAACTA
>JANSTP010188885.1:0-11832 GCA_025330745.1 Cladonema radiatum | reverse complement strand
TGAAAATGCTTGCTTCATTTTCTTGTTGCAAAATGTTATGAGTTTCCTTGCTTGAGTCAAACTAAACTCTTTTCTCGTCCTCACATATATTTTTACTTTGATTTCTCAAACTGAGACTTGTAAGGAGAGAATAGAGTTTAGCTACGCTAGACTATTCAAACACCAGATTTTGATGAACAGGAATTTCATAATAATTATAAAGGATATAAATCTTTTGATTGAAATAACACAAACTGGGTATTTCAAGAAAATAAAACATTGAGTTTTAATCACGCGCTCAGAACGCAAAGGAAATGCAAACTTTGAAAACAACCATTTCTGGAATTTAGCATGAAACCTCTAGTTTGTCTATTATCTCTAGAAGAATTGATAGTGTAAAATACTTCAAAGATGAACATAATTTCAGAATTCTTCCGGAAAATATTCTGAATTATGTCTTAAACATGATAATCTGTTTGAAAGAAAAAAAATTCTTCACATAATTTTGTATTGGTTGAGTTTCCATTTTGATAACGCTTTGCTTATAGTAGATATTTAAACTTAATTTAAAGATAAACAGCACTATAAATTGACATATTCACACAATTGTTTTAGCAGGCATTTCAGGACAAAAACAAAATACTAGGGCCCCTAGAACACAAAAAAGTTTACCTTGGCATTCGAATCCAGTACCAGAATAACCAACATTACATTCGCAAGTAAAACTTCCTTCTGTGTTTTCACAGACAGCATTTGCATGACATGGACTACTTTCGCATTCGTTTACATCTACACAATTAATATTGAAGCGAGATAAGAATATATGTCGGAAAATTAATTACTTCATTGATGATGCGTTTCGAGAACATTTAATCTTTGCAAAAAGTTGTCATCAGAAATACCTTTTTTTAAAGATCTTTTCATTATTGTTAGATTCCATTTTCTTCTAAGAGGCACATTTTACAATAAAAAGGACTTAAATGACTCTCCTTCTCTTCAAGTAATAAATTAGTAATAAGTCATGTGTTCTGCATATGAAAATTATCAACAATAACTTTAACTATATCCACCTACAAATAATTAACAATTTCTTACGCAGTCAGTCTTGACAATCTCTCAGCTCTAAATCTATCTTGCTTAGAAAGTAAAAACATTGTACTTGCTTCCATACAATACATTAAAGATAGTAATTACTGGATATTCTGGGTCATTTTTGGATTAATGAAGTAGCTCCTCTCAATCTATGTGCTTCTATGTTCCTTGCGGCTTGTTGAGTGATTTAGTTGCAAGTTGTATGACTTTTTAACGTATATTTTTATCAATGAAAGTACAAAAAGGTAATCTATCATTTTTAATTTTGGATGGTATCCAAAACATTTTTACATGCATCCAGTTATTTGATACCAAGAATTTGGTATTTTTTTACTTTTTTCAAAGTTAGGGAACGGATACTATATGCCCATAAAAATCGTCAAACAGAATACGTTAAAGCTTTTCAAAATGCCATTATGTAAAGATTTGGATTTAGTCAAGTTTTTCATGGATTCCTCCTTTTCGCTTTCACTAACACATATCTATTTCTGAATGACCATAACACTTTTTTTTGGAATATGTAGCTACAGAATATAAAATAACACTCATCAATCTTCCTTACCATTACAAGTGAAGCCATCACCAGCATATCCCGTTTTACATTTACACGTAACTGTCCCTATCCCGTCTTCACACTCAGCGTTTGGATCGCATGGATTATTGGTACTGCAGTCGACAATTTCTGTTGAAAAATAAATTCGGAGTTTTTTATATTTCTCACAGGAATAGCTATATGATGGAGATAACGTTTGCTCAAATTGTTTTGCTAAGGTTAGAGTAATATTTACTTATTGATTTGCTAAAGATTTTTCTTGTGACAGGAATTTACTATTGTTGTAGGAAAAAGATTAAAAGAAGGGCGCTGCTTTTAAAATATAATACTAAAATACATAATTTTAATTTTTGGTATCAAAAAAGAGGATGTTGTTTGTTGACTAACTCAGCTGTTGGAACATTATGTCAGGTTAAAAACCTAAAAAGGTTATTTAAACAAACTCTACTTGAAGAGAGGTTGCAAGAGAGGGTTTCTTGGGAAATCTTTTTCCCGGAAATCTTCTCCATGGGATTAAATTTCTGATAATAATTCTCAATCAACAGTGTTGTACCTGAGATGTTTTACTTGGTGTGGCTCATGTTGAATTTCAGGTTTTCAAGGTAATATTGGCTAAAAACTGCAGCCACAATGAGTGGGCAAACAAGAAAATTTCAACAATTGCTGTCTCTAAGACAGCTTTTTCACCCCACTTCTCAATCAGTATCAAAGCACTAGAAGTATTTTTAGTAAAAGTATATTTGTCAAGAAACAGGTTTTTTTGCTCCCCCCTTCAGCTACGACACAGGATCAAATACAATGGCATTTAATAATTCTCTTCCCAGAGACAAAAAATCAAGTTTCATTATCAATTGAGTTTCAAAATTAGTTTTAATCAACATTTTTAACATGCTTTCTACAAAGTAAAAGAAAAAAGTTGCCATCGGAATTAAGAAAAAAAGACTTAAATTAGACTTCCAAGACATTTGCTATTAAATTCAAATCGGTTTCTCCTCATCTTTCGCTCAATAAATTATTTTTAGGAGAATAATTTCATCACTGTGCTGAAATCATAAGGAGTTCTCAAAAAAAAAAAAAAAAAAAAAAGAAAGACGTTGATGGTGGAAATATCATAGCCAATTTTCTATGTTTTGAAGGCGGCTACTATAAAATTACTATCCAAATTTCAGGTTAAGAGAAACATCAAGCATTTATCTAATTGCTTTGTGTATCTCGTTCTTTTCCTGAAAAGACATAAAAAATTGAAAAAAGAAATGAACAAGAAAATATATTGATAGAAAGGAAAAATAATTACCTGCACATTGGAATCCATTTCCAGTAAATCCATCATTACATTTGCAGGAAAAACCTCCAGCTGAATTTGTGCATTCAGCATTTGTATGGCATGGCTTATCAACTACACATTCGTCTATATCTATTGACAAGACAAAACTTCATTCTCTTAAATATTTATCTAGCGTTTGCCAATAATAATGCGAGATGTGATACTTAAAACATACCAAAAAAATTGATCAATATTTCCTTAGCATACTTTGCTTAAGGACTACAGAAAATCATTGCAATTTTTTTTATTATTATGGGATCAGTAGCATGTCGCAAAAGCTTTCACAAATACTATCGCTTAGATCTTTCGTAAATACTAACAGGATAACAGAGAAACTAGCAGAAAAACAAATATGAAAGGAAATGTATTTATGTATAAGTACCTTGACATGAGGATCCATCACCAGTATATCCACTGTTACATACACAAGTAAAACTTCCTTCTGTATTTGTACATTGAGCATTTGCATCACATGGAGATGTTGTCGATTGACATTCGTTTATGTCTGTTGGAGAGAGACAATTTTATTACTCCGGAGGAAATCTGTCTTTTGGTCTTATAAAATAGAATTGCTTTATTATGTGAAAATTAATGTACACGATGAATTCAGATTTTACAACAACCCTTTTATATATAATACTTCCTTTGCCTCGAAAGTTTTTCAAAAACAATGTTTAGTCCTTTTGCATATTCCATTATGATTTTTTCTAAAACTTAGTACTTTTTGCATATTAATTTTAATTTGAATAGCAATTTTACTTTAATTTTGGATTTATTTGTTTTATTAATAGCTATTTCCTTCATAGTTGCAAATTTTTGTGCATGCTACAATAATGCAAAACATAGGTTGGTGTTTTCAGACAACAAATAAAGTGAAAAAGGTATGAAAAATAGCAACCATCAGTTCTATTTATAAAAAGCAAATATAAAGGGAAATGTACTTATGTATAATTACCGTCACATGTCGATCCATCACCAGTATATCCACTTTTACATAGGCAAGTAAAACTGCCTTCTGTATTTGTACATTGAGCATTTGCATCACATGGAGATGTTGTCGATTGACATTCGTTTATATCTGTTGGAGAGAGACAATTTTGTTACTCTGGAGGAAATCTATCTTTTGGTCTTATAAAATAACATTGTTTTATTATGTGAAAATTTATGTACCCGATGAATTCAGATTCTACAACGACCCTTTTATATATAATACTTCCTTCACCTTGAAAGTCTTTCAAAAACAATGTTATGTAAGTCCTTTTGCCTACTCTCTGATGACTTTTTCTAAAACTTCGTAGTTTTTGCATATTAATTTTAATTTGAATAGCAATTTTACTTTAATTTTTGATTTATTTGTTTTATTAATAGCTATTTCCTTCATAGTTGCAAATTTTTGTGCATGCTACAAATAATACAAAAAATAGGTTGGTGTTTTCAGACACCAAATAAAGTGAAAAAGATATGAAAAAATAGCATCCATCAGTTTCATTTACAAAAGCAAATATGAAAGGAAATGTATTTATGTATAAGTACCATCACATGAGGATCCATCACCAGTATATCCACTGTTACATACACAAGTAAAACTTCCTTCTGTATTTGTACATTGAGCATTTGCATCACATGGAGATTTTGTCGATTGACATTCGTTTACATCTGTTGGAGAGAGACAATTTTGTTACTCCGGAGGAAATCTATCTTTTGGTCTTATAAAATAACATTGTTTTATTATGTGAAAATTAATGTACCCGATGAATTCAGATTCTACAACGACCCTTTTATATATAATACTTACTTCGCCTTGAAAATCTTTCAAAAACAATGTTATGTTAGTCCTTTTGCGTAGTCTATTATGACTTTTTCTAAAACTTCGTACTTTTTGCATATTAATTTTAATTTGAATAGCATTTTTACTTTAATCTTGGATTTATTTGTTTTATTAATAGTTATTTCCTTCATAGTTGCAAAGTTTTGTGCATGCTACAATAATACAAAAAATAGGTTGGTGTTTTCAGACATCAAATAAAGTGAAAAAGATATGAAAAAATAGCATCCATCAATTTCATTTACAAAAGCAAATATGAAAGGAATGTATAAGTACCGTCACATGAGGATCCATCACCAGTATATCCACTGTTACATACACAAGTAAAACTTCCTTCTGTATTTGTACATTGAGCATTTGCATCACATGGAGATGTTGTCGATTGACATTCGTTTATGTCTGTTGGAGAGAGACAATTTTATTACTCCTGAGGAAATCTGTCTTTTGGTCTGATAAATAACATTGTTTTATTATGTGAAAATTAATGTACACGATGAATTCAGATTCTACAACGACCCTTTTATATATAATACTTACTTCGCCTTGAAAATTTTTCAAAAACAATGTTATGTTATTCCTTTCGCGTACTCTATTATGACTTTTTCTAAAACTTAGTATTTTTTGCATATTAGTTTTAATTTGAATAGCAATTTTACTTTAATTTTGGACATATTTTTTTTATAAAGTTTTTACCTTCATAGTTTCAAATTTCCATTCATGCTACGTGCAAAATTAGTTCCTATTTTCAGAAATCAAATAAAGTGAAAAAGATATGAAAAATAGCATCCACCAGTTCTACTTCTAAAAAAGAAATATGAAAGAAAATGTATTTATATGTAAGTACCTTGACATGAGGATCCGTCACCCATATATCCATCGTTACATACACAAGTAAAACTTCCTTCTGTATTTGTACATTGAGCATTTGCATCACATGGAGATGTTGTCGCTTCACATTCGTTTACATCTATTTGAGGGAGAAAATTTTATTACTCTTTAGAACAGCATTGTCTTGAAATGGGAATATTAATGAAAGTAATTATTTTCTTATTGAATTATTATCAAAATTTGTTAATTGTTAAAGAAGTTCGTATCAAATTTCTGCTGACTTTTAAATTTAATGTAATAAAAAAGCTAAATATTGATTTAGTTTAGTTTGGTTGATAAGGTTATATAAATTTCTCACACAATCTTTTTCGAGTTTACAGTTATATCTTACCACTGCAATCAACACCGTTGCCAGTATATCCATCTTTACATGTGCATATGAATGATCCTCTTCCATCCGTACATTCAGCATTTGGATCACACGGACTAGGACTACTGTCACATTCATTAATTTCTAAAAGGAAGATATAGCCGTAATGAGACTCTTTGAGACTCTTGGGTGGGCGCTTATACGAGGGGGGCGCTTATTTAAAAAATAGATTAAAAAGCAATTTACAAAGATCAAAATTAACGCAAAACGTTTTAAAATGAACACTTCTGTTCTTCTTCTTTCATAAAAAACAAATAATATTTAAGATAATAATGAAACTGTGTTACCAAGTTGGCAATTTTCTTTGACTTTCATTAACATTTTTAACTAAAATTCTAACAAGCGCCAATTTCTGAAACTTGAATGGTGGGCGCTTATTTGAGGGATGGGCGCTTATTCGAAGGGGCGCTTATTCAGTAATTTCAAATATAGGGTGGGCGCTTATTCGAGGGGGGCGCTTAATCGAGGCATACAGTAACACAATCGTGCATCAAATAGAGGGCTTTACTATGATTTAGCATTACGCGCATTTTTTATAAGAATGTTGTTTTTCTGTCATCATGAATATTCTTAATCATCTTATTTTATTCTTAACTCATTCTTAATCGGTTAGTGGCCAAATATTTTCCCCAAGATTTTTTAATTTCAGGAAAACGTAAACTGAGAAAAGCTAAAAGACAAGCTATGATGAAACATATGTGATACATAACAGGATTCATATAACAAAAAATGTCAATAAAACCAAGTAAAAGTCTGTTCACACCAGACGATAACTGACGATAAATGGCGATATTTTTAAGACGATAAGTTTCTATCGCTGATGTGAACATATATATCGTTAAATATCGCCTTTTATCGCCAAAATACCGTCAATTATCGTCGACGATAAATATCAAACCAATTTGATATTTATCGCCAGTTATCGTCCAACGCTCTATTGTTTCATAAATTATTCCACGTGACATCAAAAATACCCATATGAAAATTAAAAACTCTCGATGGAAATACATCACTAAAAAAGAATTTGGAGAGAGAGAAAATAAAATATTTTTTTTAGTTTAAGTTTATACAAAGTAGTGAAATGCTTCGCTTGACAAGAAAGAAAAATTAGCCGAAGAAGTTAAGTCATTTCCTTGTTTTTATGATAAGAGTAAAAAAGAGTACAAGGATAAAACCGTTATTGACAATTTTTGGGAGGCGATAGCAAGGAGATTCGATTTTTCAGATGGTGGTGATGAAATGCGATTAAATGCAACGTGCTGTTCTCTCTTTGAAATGTTTCGCTGACCCAAAATATGCATCCTCGTTTCTTTTCTTAAACTTTTTTGCTTTAAAAATAATGCAAATTGAAAAAGTAAAAGATTGCCTTCTTCTGAGGAATAAGCGATAATTAAAATGAATACACTGTGAACATAAATATAATTATGTGAAATGAATATAATTTAACAGCTGCAAATAAAATTATCGGTAAGTATGGCTCATAAAATATCGTTATTGTCATTTATCGTCAGATATCGTTTGGTGTGAACCGACCTTAAGGTACCAATTTAGTGCATAAACCATTCCTAAATACAATTTTCTTAACTTTTTCAAGAAAATGTTAAGATGAGCATATTCTTAGTACATTCTTAAATTTTTACGCGATTTCATCTTAAATATTCTTACAGAGTATATTCTGATAAAAAAAAGCGTGTATTGTGCTCGTGTAAATAATGGCAGAGGTATTGTAACTACCGTAGTTCATTATCAGAACATTCTTCATATAAAAATGTCTATTTAATTATGGAGAAAATTTTAATTATATGATAATTATGTCTGAAAAACCAATCCTGGTTTTCTTATGTCTCATAAGGAACTTTCTATTGTATAGCGCATTACATTCAAAAAACTGTTTGATATTTTATATATTCATCATTGCAATCTATTTTGTTTAGCCCGACTTCTCAGAGTTTGCGAGGAGGCATAAGTTCTATTGAATCTCCTCCAATACCAAATGCTTATATGCTATGGTAATTACGTCCAGGATTTCAAACATTTAATATAGCATCAAATTTTATCGTAAAGGCAATCACAAAAGTTTGTCGCCAAAAAAACCAAACAGTCAGACTAAATAGACACTTGAGATTAGTTACATAATTTCAGTTGCATAATAAAATATGAAACAGTTTCTAAATGCTGTACTTACCAAACCGGGCCGAACAATCTTAAAGCTAAAGTGAGAAATAAATTCATACCGATATTAGTATATTGCCATGATTCCTTTATTGACGGCGCATCATTACTTTGAAGAAGTACAAAACCTGCTGATAACTCAACTTCAACATTCTGATTTTGTAAGAATTGAATATCCGAGGGTACTGAAATAGTAAGCATTTCCCCTGATCCATCAAGAGTGAGATGATCTGAATTTGAAGTGAATGTTGTTTCGCCATCTGATATTGTTAAAACACCATTTCCAATTTTTACCTGAAAAAGTTAAGCATCTTCTTGGATACTGTTATATTTTATATGAGGGGCCTTAAACTTTTAATATCTAATTAGGGAGATTTCACGTATAGTTTTAAATGAATATAGAACAATGGAATCTAAAATGGATTTTCCAAGACCATTCCCATTGCTATTGTCGGCATTTGAGAGACCTATGTACAGCAATAATGATATCTACAAAAATACGTATACTACTTAAGATATTTGAGAATTTCTGTGTTAAAATATTACAAAGTTAATTCTGCTTTTACATCTAATTGTTAAAAAGTCTACAATAGCGTGAGAAAAACTTCTCTTACCGCTTCTTTATATGTTATGACGATATTTTGAACAGCAAAGTCTATTTGGGAGCCACGTTTTGGTGATTCGTCAACTATTTCAGGCGCTCTGGTATCTATTTTTAAAAATTAAGATAAAGTCGTATGGTGGTTAATATCATTAAAGAGACATACCAAGAAGGAAATTTAGCTATCATCTTGCTGACATTAGCACACCCCAGATTCAGCGGCCCGGTGAGGCCTTAGACGGTGTCTGACCCGGTGTATATTTGGGCCGAATTTCGGCAGTCCGGTAATTTATTTTGGAAAAATGCCCGGCCCGGTCAAATATTGGAAATTTCAGGCAGCCCGGCCAAAATTACCCTAAAAATTACCCGAGCCCGCTGAAAAAATCCGAATTTTACCTGGCCAGATTATTCTAAAGTTTTGGCCTGGTGGAAAATTTCCCAGTTTTCGAAAGCCCGGTCAACTTTCTCAAAAAGTTGCCAGCCCGGTGAGTTTTGGGCACCTCACTGGGCCACTGAGACAGGGGCGTACAATTAGCAGCCAAAGTACAATATTAAGTGTGAATGTGAGAAACATATGCTTACCTTTGATAGTATATTGCCATGATTTATCATTTATTCCTCCAACTTGCTCTGATTCTCTACCATTACTTTGAAGAGACACAAAACCTCCTAATAATGTACAATATATTAGTCCATTTGGCGAGAAATTATTATTTGTGGTTATTGAGACACGAACTATTCTATTGTTAGCTTGATCAAGAGTGACATCCGCTGATGTTGATCTGAATATTTCAAAGTCATCTGATACCCTTCTGATTATCAGCACGCCATCTTTAATATTTACCTGAAAAAAATTTGTAATCATTTCCTAGTTATTTTGCAGTGCGTAAATACTTCACTGGAAACTGTTTAATGCATTTGTAAGGGCAAACAATATGATATTAAAGATAAGTAGGATAAGTTTTGCTTCTTATTCAACTAAGATCAACCTTTGCCTCGTACCTATCACAGTGATTTTAACGACATTATTAGTTTTAAAACCAAACTGATGTGCACTTGCTAGCTATTTTTGGACAAATTCACCATAAGTTGTGTCGAGCCAATGTATAAATACTTTCAAAATGTTGCAAGATCAAAAAAATATTCTTACATTACTGTCATAGGTTATTATAACATTCTGAGTGCTAAAATCAACTTCTGATCCGATTGCTGGAGATTGGTCTACAATTTCTGGTTTGGCATCATCTATAAATGAAAGAAATTAATTTATGTTTCCATATAAACTTCTTAGATAAGTCAAGAAATTAAGAGCTAAGAAGTTATTTGGTATAAATGAGGACAATATGCAAAGCAACGCATTGACATTGCCTTGTTGATTAAAGAATATACCTTGAATTGTAAACGTCCATGAATTCGCTGTTCCATATGCTGGTGAAAATTCATATGCCTGGAAGCCAGTGAGACCGGAAACAAAACCGATATCGATCCTTCCATAGTACTGTCTACCAGCCTCGAACGAATATGATGATACATCTACTTGAGCTTCTTTATCGTCTCCAGCAATAGAGGATATGCCTCCCGAAAATACTTCTTCCAATCCTGACTGTCCCATTATGAATAGTCGACATTTTGATCCTGGTCTTCCTATTTTAACCTTCAAAATTATAAATCTATCGTTATTATATTACTTTAGAATGAGAATAATAAGAACAAAAAGGGTAGAAAAAGGTCAGGGCAACGTCAAAAAGTTGAAAGAAAAGAAGCATATTATACACTGGCACATTCATTTTTGACTCAATTTTTATTCATATAGTCAATTTGGAAATTACTACTAAAATACCGAAAGTTATAGAAACAAAATGTTGAGACTTTGTTTAAGGTTTTTAATGTAAGTTTTTAAGTGAACAAAAATTTTAGACCAAAAAAAGTCATTTGACACTAAGTTTTTAATCTTAATATTTAATGCCATAAGATGGGGAGGTGGGGAATTTGATTGCTTAATTGGTATTTTTAGTCTTCTATTCCATTTTAAAAGCTAACTCAAAGGTAGTGTTCGCTATATTTTTGGTATTTTGGATTTTTCATGCATATACAAGAGCTTAATAATATATGAAAACTTGTTTTTATTTCATCTTAATAAGATTTTTCCTTCCAATGTTATTAATCTTTGAATGTTTAAGGATTTTTGGTGGATTTTGAAAATTGCTAAAATTTTACGACTCATCACTAAATTTGTGATGTCATCAAAAGCCTTAAAAATTTTGCTAATATTAATATTAAAATTTTTTCTTAAAAACTGATTAACTTTTTGTAGTCAAATTTCACATTTGTAGTAGTCCATCGAAAGGAATTCATTTTCGTAAAAATTTCTGAAAAAACACTTTTTGGGTCCTAGGCCTAGGCCCTTTTCCGAAATCAGACTTTCTCAGTTACAGAGGACTGCAAAAAAAATTTTTTTTCGTCTTTGGCTTTTTTGTATTGTACTGTAATTCAAATACTAAAACCATTTTCATCTAACTCAAAATCATTTCGCTTACGTATTTAGGCCATGTGGCCCAAAAATTGAAAAGGGCCCAAAGCTAGTGAACCAAAATTGATTTTTTTAAAAATAAGACAAAAATCTAATGTTTTTAAAGTAAACATCTTTAAGAAACGTTTTGTTCATAAAACATTACCTATTCAGAAATTATAATGATTTCAATATTTGACCACTTTACCAAGGCACTTGATGACATTACAAGTTCAAGAAAAACATAAGGGAATTTCCCTTTTTTTACCAATTTGTTAAAAAATTAAATGGCAATAACTTTTGATTGGGATATCGGATTGAGATGAAATAATTAAACAGAGCTTAAAACCTGAGATACCAAAGATATAGCGAACACTACCTTTAGTCAAAACTTTTATTACCTGTGCATTGAATTAGTATGTTATGCTATGCAAATTAAAACCAAAATTATCCTAAATTAATTTCGAAACAGCGCAGGAAAACAATCTTTTGTTAGAAAAATGTATTGCTAATCATCAT
>JANSTP010188884.1:0-21836 GCA_025330745.1 Cladonema radiatum | reverse complement strand
TTTTTAGAGAGATTTTCGTCAAAAAAGCACATGTTTGGTTAAAGTAAGTGTTTTAGAAAAATGATGACCTCATCACATAATCACTTGATATGAAGCTAATTTTGGGCATAATTGAATGTTACTAAGTTGTTTTATAACTCACCAATGTTTTATTGCATAAGAACATCTAGAAAGGAAGTTTAGGTGGGGGGCCCCCTTTTTTGGCCCTCCCTGGTCTTAAGAAGTTGGCAAACACCCTGGTCTTTTAAGGGTTAATCCTATATACTTTTTTAATGCAAATTCTTTTGGAAAACCCGACACGCTTATTCGTTTATTACTTTTCACTATAATATGCCAATAAAACAGTACTTTCACAGTATCTAACAGTATCTATCTAACCCTTTTGGCTAATTTCCCATCATAAAAATACCATAATCATTTTTCAAAAACGTATTTTGGAAACATTTCAAATTTTTGGAATTTTTTTGATGAGTCGACAAAAATTGATGATGGCGTCATCAGATTTTAACCCCATGAAATAACGCTACCATCCAGACCGCATGAATAATAGGGTTAAATCCCAGGAGATGGTACTTATTGTCAAATTTAAGATCTTTTTGGTAAGCGGTTTTCCAATTCTCAGAATTTAAAGAATGAAGGGTATTCTTAGTTCAAAAACTTTTTCCATTTTTCAAAAATATCTACAGTTTTGAAAAATTTTCGTGTTTTAATGATTTCTCATTTGAAAGGGCAGAAATGCCCAAAAACGAAAGTTAATGTCAGCGAAGTAGAATTAAAGCAGAATGAAAATTAATGGGTTTACATTTATTAACAAAAATAATATGTAATATCGATTATGCACAAACAGATGCTTTAAAAAAACGTGATAGATTAGAATCAATTAATTGATTAATCATGGTAATATGACAGAAATGCTAACTTGATGAGCATCCAACAATTGAAGTCAATTTAGCAAACAATACATATACCAGCTATCTTAATAGGGCTTTAAACAATCGGCTAATTGTTGATTTTGGAGAACAAGAAAATTTTGTTTTCATATAAGTGCTCTCGGCACATGTTTCTACTTTTAAAGATTTCATACATTTAGTCAATATGGCAACGCTCATGCGGTCGGGTCGAGGAAAAATTTTAGTTCATAATAACTTCTGCTACGAGAAAAACAAGACGCAACAGAATACTATATACTGGCGGTGCACAGTAGACGGATGTCGTGTACCAAGAAAAACAAACTTATTTAACACTGAAATCCAGGAGCGATCATCAATGTGTTGCAGGTAAGCGGTCACAACTACCTGGCTGAACAGCACAGAATTCAAGTGCAAGAAGCATTTAATCGTATTTCAATCGAAATAAGATGAGATCCGAGCCGTCCCGTCCGTCAACTGTATGTTTAATAAGTGGCAAATATTCACCGGCAAGGACAGAATCAAATATACTCCAATTTGAGCAAATATGATCGAGTTTGCACAGAAGGAGGAGTGAAGTTTTGCCAGCAATTCCAAGAAACATTTTGCAAGTCAATATCCCCCCTCAATGGTCTGTCACATGGGAATGTCAAAACTTTATTGTTGATCAAAACAACGTGGCCGGAGTGCTGATATATGCAACCGACTGCGACTTACGCCAACTACAAAGGTGCCGTACAGTATACATGGATGGAATGTTTCGTACAGCACCGCATCCATACACGCAGTTCTACACCATCCACGGCGAACGCAATAACCACGTGTTTAAATTTTGCTGCGCATTAACCTTGAATAAAGACCAAGCAACAATACCAACTAATTTTGCAAGTATTGAGAAACAGAATTCTCAATATCACCGGACAAAATTTTTCTCCGACTACGCTCATAACTGACTTTGAAGTAGCCATGATTCAAGCTATGAGTGTGGAATTGCCAAAGTCGCAAATTCAAGGCTGCTATTTTCACTTTTGTCAAGCTCTATGGAGTAGAATTCAACATTTGGGTTTAGCAGGACCTTACAATGCTGACCATTTCTAAAGCATTTCTAAAGCCCTAACCCAGTGTGAAATCAAGAACAGGAAGCCAGCGAAAGCTAGCTAGCTATCAGCTAGTTGCCTAAAAATATTCAACATAGCTAGCTAACTACAAGCTTTGAAGCAAAATATTGATGGGATAATATTATTATGATACTTACAATAACAATAACAGATTTGCAACATTGAAGATGGCTATAGAATTACCATAATATTTGGAGGCAAAATTTATGTTTCTTCCAAATTTCTTTTTGCAAATGGCAACACGGTTGCAGACATGGTGTGTTGTGCTAGTGAATTGGTGGCGCTTTTTTTCTGGGGTGGCTGCAACATACATGCAATTTGCTATGTATTAAATGATTTAATAGATGACCTCATTGCCCTTGAGTATAATTGCACTAACAGTTACAGGTTTCCATTTTCTTTTCCTTATATTTCTTTTGATAGTTCATGCCTTTTCATATAAATGCTCAATCGTTCAGTCATTAATTACAGTTTCTTATGATACTTATAAAGAATGCACAAAAAAAATTTGAATTTTCTTCAACTATATCTGAGGGTCGTAGATTATTAAAGATCTTTAATAATTTTTGGATGAAGTAAACAGCGATGGAAAATTTCCTTAATACTAACAAAAGTTTCTTGTATTGCCTATCAAAAATGATGGAAGATGTTTCAGGCAAACATCTTTTCTACACTTCATGCCGTTCTTACATTAAAGATCCTAAATAATATTCCATTTTCAGATCTTCGCGTTGGCTCTATGCACTGCTTAGAGAATGCAAGAAATGTAGTTCTATATTTGCATAATAAAAGCCTATCATATCACTAGCTCAACTCTTTTGGACAAAAATTGTTAAAGTTTAGTCATGCAAGCCCAGACTATTAGATTTGCAGCGGAAGTAGAAGAGTTGATCTTATCCAGAGTTGATAGCATTGAAGTACTTTGCATGGTAAAGTTGTTTTTCCGTTGGATAAAAAGATGCAATCTTTGGCATATGGTTGTACTATTCATTCTAATGCTTTGACGGGGTTCAGAATGTTTGCATCATGCTTTGGCTCGTGACATCGACAGTGTTCCCTAGTTTGAAACTCTTGAAAAATTTGGAAACAAAGAAATTCTTGCAGGAATTGCTCCAATATAACCAGGAAGCTATAATGTCTTATATGATGTCAACACTAATCCTGCTGGGCAAGCACTACATGAATTACTATGCCACTTTGTGTTATCAAGGTCAATCTTTTAAAAGATTGCCCCTATTCACCAATTTAAAGAAGGGTTGGCATTCGTCTCCAAAGATTTGCTTAAACCAAGATAATTTTATGAAATATGTTCTTTAAATAGGAGAACCAAGGCCTTACACCAGGCTTGTTAAAGGAGATAACCGCTATGATATGATATCCTCAACTGCGGTTTGCAGAATAAGGTTTTAATGACAAAAACTGTCTTCATGATGCAATAACTTAGTATGGGATGCTATTGTCAGAATTGGAAAATGACAAGTTCAAGGGTAAAGATGCTGAATCGCTTCATGATTTTTGGTTTTTCTTCATAGGGCCAGATAGGATTTCAAACCCATGGTTTTAAAAAGAAAATTGACATATCATTTATTGACGTGAGCTTCAAAACTTCAAGAATGTCTACAATACGATATAAAAAACTTCTTTCTCTCCAGTGTTGTTAGTAACCCAAAAATCGAAAGTGGTCTTTTGGAAGTAACAAAAAACGCAATAGCCAATTATTGTAGAAAGGCATAAAATGTATCAATCCATCATGGCAATATTTTACACCAACATGTATATGAAGATAAGTTACTTTTAGAAAAAGATAGTCAAGTACTTGTAATAAATAGAATTTCTTACAGCTGTTAAATAATAAGAAACATTTTTTAGGAATGGGTAGTCGTATTACCAAAGACATAAATATTGATACTGATTCTATCAGTAAGGAAACTGAATGTTGTTAGAAGTATAAACTCTCATGAATTAGTTTTAGCACAATTGAATATAAACTCAATGAGAAATAAATCTGATTTTCTAAAACATTCTATATTAAATAATATTGATGTTCTTCTAATTACAAAGACTAGGTTGAATGAATCCTTGCCAAGAATCAGTTATCCAAAAAAGGAAAGAAAACCTATCATCTATGAACTAAAATATCACGTTAATTTTAAAGATTATAGTAACATTAATACTCTTATTGTTGTTCCGTTACGGAGAGAAAGTTTTGGTGGGAGAAAGTTCCACGTTTTGGGCCATTTTCGCGTAAAAAAGTCCCCACGAAAAGGACTTAAAATGCAGATTCGCAAAAGTTTATACTACGTGAAATGGCCTAAGAAGTTGCTTGTGAAATATAAATTACAGTTTTTGGTAAAAAATATTTATAAAAACTAAAATTCTAATGTAAAAGAAAAATTTATGTTCGATGTATACTAATCTCTCTTCTACTTAATAAAATTCTGAAACTGGAGAGAAAAATACTGCACAAAAACCAAAAATCTTAAAAGTTTTTTCCCTGTATAACTTATTTTTCCAATCTCACGCGAAAGTTTATTTTACGCAAAATAGATATAATCGCTGATTTGCAAAAGTAAACCCCTAAAGTTTTGGGTTTTTTTTTTTCCTTGTGAAACTTTCTTCCCGCAAAACTTTCTCCTGTTAATACTCTTAATATTGCCATCTTTTTCAAATTATTCCAGCAATATATACAGACATCGAACAATATGAATCAGTAAGAGGATAATCCAATGGATGAGGGTGGGGTCGTAGATCCAAGTTTTGCAAGTGAAAAAAGAATTCTCCCATGAAAGGTGCTTTAAAGATGGAGTTTCGAACAGAAGAAAATTTTTTAATTTTGAGAATTTCAAACGAAAATAGCCTGAACTGGGTGCCAAGAAATATGCTCGAGAAAACTTTAATTGAGAAGAGTTATAAAAAAAATCATTGTCTATATTAAATTTTTGGTATTTTGTGTGTTTTCTTCCAGCTGATGCAATGGTATTAGTGAAAATTCCTTTCTTGAAAGTATTTCACTGAACTTAAAACAATACAACTTTGGACTTAGTTTCGTTTTCAAATGATGACTTATGGTTGCCGTAACTGTTCTTGAATGTTGTCTTACACAACCCAAAGTACGTTTTCATTGTATTGTAACAATGAGTCTTTAGGCTTTGTAGACAATGTTAGATTTAAATTAAAGGCCATTGCGTGGACAAGCTGCTTTTTCTCTACAAAAATAAAGAAACGAACCATATAATTAATGCAGCAATAAACCTAGATAAATAAGTGCAAAATCTAAACACCCTCCCAAATTGTAAAATCTATCTCCAAAAGCATATCATTAAATTCTGCCAATGAAGATATATTTAATGCAACTTCCCCATACTATAATAAAATTTTGCATAAGTGTGGCTATAAGGAAACATTGCAAAAGAGTAAGGAAACGGAACAAAATTTCCTTTAATACCCCATCAAATAATACACACAATACTTAATGGCATTAAAAATACTTATATCGAATCTAATTATCTCGCTAAAAGAAAGTTTTACGTTTTGTACAGTTCATTTTCTTTCCATACACATCAGGAATTTTTCACAAGGCTGTTAGTAGAGGCAAAATCCTGGGTTCCATGTCCATTTTGAGCCGAGCTTGTTTTGACATTTGAATTATCCTACTGAAAAAGTCAGGGTCACCTCCATTTTGGGCAAAACGACCCATTGGGCCCAGCTACGGTCAGGAAAAACTGACCCTTTCAAAAATGCTAAAACTTGACATATTTTGAAAGAACGCTAAAAAAGAATTCAAATGATATAATAACCATGCATTAATTAGCTTACTTCAGCAGTTGCGAGAGTCTTTAAACATTTAAATCCAGAGGGGTAATTAAATGCAATTTTCTTTGAAATATTCCTTCTTCACTTTGTTTTCTTGACTTAATCCCACAATAATAGTTAAGAAAAACTTCTTTTCTTACCATAATTCAAAAAAAAAACATCAAATAATGGAACTATTGCTTTAAAATGATATGATGGTAAGAGAGATTCTTGAAATTACCCACGTCTTTGTCCGAAACTGAATATCTTTTTCAAAAAAAAGAAAAAAGTGCTAAAACCGACTTCCAAACAATCTTTTTATTTAATATTTGAACTTGGATTCTGGCAATATTGCTGTTAAGTTTATCATGTTATTACTTTTCAAATGACGCCATCATTACTTAGCCCAGAGCCAAATTTAGCTCAGTGCTCCCAATCTGTAGTAAGGGCCAATACAGTGCTCCCAATCTGTAATAATTTTCTTTTTTAAAATGTAAAATTCAATAACATGTAGCATGTAAATTGAAACAGAAATTGTGTTTATACGTGAAATTCATTCTTAAATATACTTGGAGAAAATTTTCACTCCAGAGGGAAACTCCAGTCACCATGAAAATTTACGTGCAAATGGGCCCTTACTTTAGTGATTCATTTGCAGTTATGATAGTCACGAGGGATAGTGCAAAGAGGTGTTTACTGCAGAGGATAACTTTAAAAAGTCATTTTTAAAAAATTATTTTGCATGAATCCTATGGAGCCTCTGTATACATTGCTCACTAAGCCAGCATAGTTGATTCTGTGCAATAGGCTAGGGCTAACACAATTTACCGAATCTAAACTTGCCTAATAGACAACATACAGAAGGCACATTGCCTATACTGTTTGCAGGGCTGTAAGATGCATTTATCGGTTGAAAAAACGGTTGGCTGTTGTCTGGGTATTTTATCTTTCATATTAAAAAAAAATATTCTCAACCGATTTCATTTTCATAAAATTTCAGATCATTGACTAAATTACACCGAAGATCTAAGAGAGGGCATTAATGTGAGCAAACTATTGGTACCCTCCTTCCTACAGCTTCCTACTAATCAGCTTCCTACTTCCTAATAATTCCTACTAACTAGGTCTGTCTAGTCTACAAAATGATTGCTTAATTATAGGGATCAATCCTTTAATCCTATTATCTACCTCTATGGTATTCAAACACCTTTACATTGATTTTGGTATTATTTATTTCCCAAATTAAGTATAGCGTCTGCGACATAAAGATTTTTTTAGCTGATAGGTATATATATCTACTTTAAAATATGAGAAAAAGGATAAGTGAAACAGCCTCTCTCAATTGAGGCAATAAAAAAGAGATGTATTTCCTGAACTCAGTTCCCCTTCAAAAAAGCTCAAAAGCACAAACAAAATATATATACAATTTTAACATTGCAAACTTAAACCTTGTAAGAGCTGTGAAAATATCACAGAAGCTACTAAATACAGTAACCCCCTCCCCTATTTTAAAACATATCCCCCCTTGAATTAGCCACCCCTTTCTAGGAGAATTTTAGATACTCCTCATTTGTTTCAAATTTGAAAATCTCAGACCCCCTGCTTCATGAAGGGGGGGGGTTCTCAACTTTGATTTTTCAACGCAAATGTAATATTTTCACAACCATTGCAGATCACAACTACACATACGTTAGTATCAAAGAGCCCAATAAGATAGTAGTGACAGTAAAACATGCAACAGTACACGGCAGTAACTCTTTATGCTAGTGTAACTAAACTCTTTTCTCTTTACTAAAAACATACGGTCAACATTTGATTAAAAAAACAACAGAGACAAAAAGGCTTAGTTGATTACCCTAGACGTCCAAGGGAAGCATTCTAATCGGCTGATGAATTATGTAATGGAGAAACCTCTTATACATATAAGTGATTCCATTGGTAATTAAAAAAAATAGAAGGCATATGTCAGAAAATTCTGTATTCTGATTGCTTTTTAAAGTGAATAAAAGGAGAATGGAAAGTTTGCTCTAAGATTACCCACACTTTTTTCAACGTGTTTTTTAAGTGCAGTGTCGGGAAAGAAAAAAACAGTTGTTTTTAGCATTTTTTTTGATAGAGATATTCAGTTTATTCAGGGGTAATTTTAAGAATCTCTCTTACCATAAAATCATATTGAAGCAATAGCTCCATTATTTGATGATTTTATTTGAATTATGGCGAGATACCAAGTTTTTCTTAGGTATCATTGTAGTAATTGTAGGATTCACAAATCTGTTTTTACAAAAACTTCCTTCGAAATATTTTGAAAAAACATATCATCAAATATAATTACTGTTCAAATTTAATTACTTTATAATTGCTTTATTATTACATTATGTATATATTTTTTATATGACATGAGATTTATAAAAATTAATGATTTGTGCATTGTGTATATTTCTTCAAGTTCAGAGGAAGAATTTATGCCTCTTAGCAGTTGTATAGAACAGTATACAAAAGGCAGCATTTCCTATCTTTTTAAGCTGTTCTAAAAAGCTCTTTGAGTGCTTCAAGACTTCAGTTCAGTCTTCAATTCAAGTTTGCGTACTAAATCTATGCTGGTATCAACTTCAACTATCAACTATCTATCTCCATCAGTCAAGTCTTATACTTTTCAAGTTTCAATTCATTCATTCACTTATTTTGGCCAGCTGGCAAGCAATAAATTATTACATCATATTAATGTTTAGTTTATGTATTTTGTAAATGTCAATCATCAATTATTTATTCAAAATTGTACAATATTATATTTCAGTTTGAACATTTGCACAACTTCAAATCAGCATTGTTACAAATAGCCCCAAATCAAACGCAGTTTGATGAAACCACATTCAAACAGATGGTGAATTTCTTCACAGAGAAGATATAGTCAAACAGATAGTTGTATTAGATTGATATATCAAACTGGAATTTAATCTCAACACATCCTATGTCTACAAGGGGCAGAAGAATTGATTACGCTGAGCTGAACAACACTGGTAATATTCAACAAATCAATGAGAGGGTTGATGATGCAATATTAATAGAACAGCTTGGAAACCTCTCAATCAAGGAAGTCATGGAGAAGGATTCAAAGAAGATACTGATTGATGCTATGGTGATAATAAAAGATATAAACGATACAGTTGATGAATGTACAAAAGATGACAGCACAATAGATGAGTTAAATCATACAATAGCAAAACTGGAGTAGTTAAGGAAGGATCTCAGGTACAAATATCTCCAGTTACAATCATGACAAAAAGATGCAAAGCTCGAAGAAGCAATGGAAAAAGCTCTTTCAACAGTCAAAGAGTACATAAATTCGGCATAAAGCTTCAAAGCAAAAACAAGAGCAAAAGAACACATGCTGCAATCAGAGAAGAGCACACAGAAGGAGATATCTATCAAATTTCAACTTGTCTGCACTGAAAAATGGATAGCAGAACTTGACTCAAAATTCATCAGAAATGTGAAAGGAAAAGACGGTGACGAGATATTGAAATGGAAGTCTGAGCTGCGTCAAATTGAAGAGAAGATGCTGAAAATATCAGATGGCTGCAAAGAAATACTGCAGCACACTTCATCCGACATCGACTTTCAAATTCAAGTCTAACAAGTCGAGGAAAAGTTTAAGCAACTACACATGAAGAAAGAGAAGTTTATCAAGAAATATCGACAAATGAATTTGAAAAAGACCACCTTGTCAATAAAGCAAACCTCAACATCAAGTTGATCAGCTTCACCGGCTTTGATTCCAGCACAGACATATACACTTTTCGAACAAATTTCGAGAAGATTTATCAACGAACAACAACAAAATGACTGCTACCAGATGTTCTCAACTCACACTTGTCAAGAGTGTGGATAGCATAGAAGATATCTGGAACAGATTACAACAAACGTATGGAGATTCAAAATCAATTCTGAAGAACAAATTGCAACAAATTTATAAAGTCGATATGGGAAAGACAAAGGATCCAGAAAAAGTAATGTGTCAACTTAGTGAATTTACAAACCTTCTTCGCAATTCAATCAAAATAGCTGAAGTTTAAGATAAAGCAAAATCTTTATTACGGAGAAAGCCTACAAAGAATTTACCAGCATTTAGGAGTTTCAAGACTCACAAGAATTCTTGCATTAGTGATGAAGAAATAGACGAGGAAAAGACTTAGGGAAAACTACTTGCATTCTTAGAAAAAGAAGTGAAGTTACAGCAGACCAAGAAGATGATTCAAGACACCAACAAATTCGATGAGAGGAGAATCGAACCAAAAACAACACCCACAAATTGTAGATCAAGGCATGCATACTTTTCAAAATCGATATGCTTCATATGTGGCAAAGAGGAAGGTCAAGATGAGCATGTAGCATCTACAGGTCCAGCAGGTTCGAAAATCATACAATATTTTAGCTGCAAGGAATTTGTCGACATGACCCCTGCTGCACTTTTGTCAAAGTTGAAAGAAAAAGGCTACTGTATTCAATGCCTTTTTCCTGGAGCAAATGCATCACAAGGACGACACAATGAGGGAAAATGTCAGTATGACTTCATTTGTCTTCATTATTCTCATCAGCAGTACCAAGTAAAAGAAACACACAATCTCTTTTGCAATGAACATAAAGATCGAGACGAGAATAAAAATTTGCTTTCCAAATATCAAAATCGTTACATCAAAGGACCATCACTGCCAAGTTTTACACAAGAGATAAGCTGATCATTTCACATGCAAAACACTCAAAACACTGACTGCTGTAATTCAAATCAAGAATTTCAAACATCACCAGATACCACAGGTAGAGGAATCTTCCTGCTTCAACCTATTAGAGTCAATCTTCCTCCTTCAACCTATTAGAGTCAACAACGATTCTGTGACCATATTTTATGATACTGGCTGCAGTGATTTTATAATTACTCAAGAACCTGTTTCACTCCTTGGATCAAGCGCAAAGAAGGAATCGTCACAGCCAATAATCATTGGAAGAGTTGGTAACCCGTCAACAACATGAACAAATGGAAGTTATAATGTACAGCTCCGTCTTTATAATGGACAAGATGCAACCCTTTCAGGAATTTGCTTGGACCAAATTACATCCAATTTGCCAATTTATTCCCTTAAAGATGTGGAGCAAGAGATCAACAGAGAATATCATACCAACTCAGAAAGAAAAGATGCATTGCCTAAACTTCCTTGCCCAGTTGGTGGATCAGTTCATTTAATGATAGGTATATAAATATCTACTCTACAACCCGAAGATGATCTTCCAGCTTTGGTTTGGATTAGCCATATATGAGTCACAATTTTTCAATTTCAACAGTGGAAGAAGAGTGATCAGAGGTCCGCACAAGATATTCTCAATGATTCATAAACACTTGAATAATGATGCTTCAACATTTTTCTCAAGTCAATAATGACTTTTTTCAAAATGGAATGAAAGTGGATCCTGACACAAGTTTACTTGGCTAAAGAATCAACAGTACAATAGAAGAAAGTGGTGATAGCAGCAACAATCGTAATCAACATACAGATTTTATTTCAGTCAAGCAAAGACAGTTCGAAGAAGTTGAAGCTACACGCTGCAAGATATCTTACAGATGTCCAACTTGCAGAATCTGTCAAGAATGCAAACACCATGATGAGCACAAAACCATCAGTTTTAAAGAAGAGGTTGAGCAATCCACCATAAATTCAACAATCATGGTTAATGCAGCAACATACACAACAGAAGCAAAGCTTCCATTCATTGCTGACCCCATCAAAAGATTAGCTCCAAACAAAGACATTGCTGTTAAAGTATATCACCAGCAACTTTGAAGATTAAATAGAGTCTGATAGAGTCTGCGAACAAACTTCAAGAACTGGGATTTGTAGAATGTGTGAAGAATTAACCATCAGTGATGCAGAAAAAGCTAGAAAACAATCCAATACAAAACTACATACCATGGAGGGTTGTTTGGAAAAGCAGTTCAATTAGCACACCCTGCAGACTTGTCTTTGATGCGTCAATGTCTACATTATCTGGTTATTGCCTGAATGATATTCTGGCTAAAGGAAGGAACAACCTAAACAAGTTGCAAGAATTATTAATCAGATGGTCAATTCATCACGTTGGCTTTCACACAGATATCAGGAAAATGTACAACACCATCAAACTAGATGAAAATGACTGGTGTTTTCAAAGATACATTTGGCAATCAGCCCTTGACCAGTGGAAAATTCCAGAAGAAAAGGTTATGAAAACTCTCATATATGGAATCAAATGTGGAAACCACTGTAAATATGCTTTCAGACAGGTAGCATTTTCCGCAACACTTAGTGACAATGGAAAGACGATCTTGTAGGCATATAATGGCTTCCTCAGGGAGATATGATATCTTTAAATATTGGTGAACTAAATTTCACGAGGAAGCAACGGGGAAGAAAACCAACGAAAACACTCAACATCTTGCATTTCAAAAGTTGCCGAAATCTTCGACATCATGGGAAAAGTTTCACCAATTGTAGCTGCAATGAAAATGAACTTAAGAGAGCTCAAACAAAGACAACCTGATTGGGACAAAAAGATAGCAGATGACCTCAGACCAATCTGGGAATCAATCTTCAGTATGATGGAAGAACTTGGGAATTTACATTACAAACATACAGTTGTTCCGCAAGATGCTGTCAATCTGTCCATCAACACTCTTGATTTTTGTTATGCGAGTTCTTCAATCATTTGCTCATGTGTTTATGCACAATTTTTGCATCAAAATGGAAAGTTTTCATGCCAGCTCTTACTATCAAGAACAAAGATTATTCAAAGTGGAATGTCTCAACCAAGAGCTGAACTGTATGCTGCACTTTTAAATGCTCATACCTGTGAAATAGTGAGGAGATCATTATCAACATTTCATCAGTCATCACTAAAGTTTACTGATAGCCAAATTGCGCTTCACTGGATAAATAACGACAAACAGCCCTTGAAGCAGTGAGTATGCAATCGAGTGGTAGAAATATTGAGATTCACGGAGAAGAATCAATGGCTTCACATTCAATCGAAATATATGATTGCAGATATCGGCACAAGAAAGGGAGTCTCAATCAGTGTAATTGATCAATCTTCCAAGTGGATCAATGGTTATGACTGGATGAAACATGATGAAAAGTGCTTTCCTTCCAAGAATGTTGCAGAATTGAAATAAAATGAAACCCAACTTCAAGAAATCAACAAAGAATTACACTTCTACACTGACAGAAAAGAGAAGAAAGTACCCGAAGACGTTCTTGACAGATATCAGTATTCAGAGTATATCTTGGATCCAAACAAATTCAAATTCACAAAGGTTGTACGTGTGTTAGCCTACATTCAAAGATTTATTCATAACATCAAATATTGCATCAAGAAGATTCCAACACCACTTTTTGGCCAATTGAATGACAATAAGATCACAAAGGCGAGAAATTATTTTTTCAAGAAGGCATCAGCAGAATTAGAAAAGTTTCTTCCAGCTACAAAATATGAGACTATTGCCATCAAGAAAAATGGAATTTATATGCAAACTGGACGTATTCTTGCTGACTCAGAGATGACAATTGTCGGGAGATATACAAGCACTATGAAAGATCTCTCAATGACTACATTTTGCGTTCTAGTAGTTGACTCAAAATCTCCAGTTGCCTTTAGCATTGTTAATGATGTCCATTGGAACGATGCAACAATACAAAATGCAGGCATCGAGACAACATTCAGGATGGTAATAAAATCTGCTTACATCATTGACGGTATATCATTAATGAAACTTGTCAAGAGGAATTGTGAAAGATGTAGATATCTTAACAAAACAACTGTCGAGGTGGCAATGGTCCTGTACCACACAATACGTTAACTATAGCACCAGCATTTTACTTTACGCAAATCGATTTGTCTGGACCTTACAAGTCATTTTCTCCCAGCCACAAAAGATGGACAGCGAAGGTTTGGTTGATAGTCTACTGCTGCTGTGCAACATCTTCAGTATATATTAACGTCATGGATGACTCCTCATCTCCAGGCTTCATCAATTCATTCCTGAGATTTTCATCTATCAATGGTTTTCCGAAGAAGGTCATGTCAGATGAGGGAAGTCAATTAGTTAGCAGTTTCAAAGATTCGAAAATTGATTTTCAAGATATTAAATCCAAACTATAGCGAAACCAAGCAAAAGACTTCCAGATTTGTCCTGTTGGAGGCCAAAACATGAATGGAAAGGTTGAAAGGAAAATCAAAGAAATAAATCATTTGATTGAAAAAACTGTACAAAACGAACGCCTTTCATTACTCCGTTGGGAACCTCTAGCATCTGTCATTGCAAACTCAATAAACAATCTACCATTAGCTGTTGGAAGCATCAAAGACTTTGAGTGTTTGGATCTAATCACACCCAACAGATTAAGACTCGGTAGAAATAATGAACGTAGTCCAGTTGGAGAGATGATTGTTACTAGCAATCCAAACCAAATTCAAAAGGAAAACTCGTAGATATTTCAATCTTGGTTTGAAGTTTGGCTTTTATGTCATGTTCCAAACCTCATGGCTCAGCAAAAATGGTTTAAAAGTGAGGAAAACATTAATGTTGGAGATGTGGTGATTTTTACGAAAGAAGTATCGAGTCTTTCACCAGTATACACATATGGAATGATTATTGATAAAAAAATTGGGGCTGACGGCAAAGTTAGGACAGTAACAGTAAAATACAAAAATGAAAACGAAAAAGTGTATCGAGAAATATTTTGATCAGTGAGAAGCATTGCTGTTATTCATTCAGTCGATGAATCAGACTTGATGACCAAATTGGCAGAAATGGCGAAAACTGTTGACTTAAGTTATATGAAATAGGAGACATTCATGTGTGGCGGAGTGTAGGATTCACAAATCTGTTTTTACAAAAACTTCCTTCAAAACATTTCAAAAAAAAAACTTATTTATTAACATTTAAAAAAATATATATCATCAAAAATAGTTACTGTCGAAATTTAATTATTTTATAATTGCTTTATCATTACATTATGTAGATATTTTTTACATGACATGAGATTTATAAAAATTAATGATTTGTGCATTGTGTATATTGTTTCAAGTTCAGAGGAAGAATTTATGCCTCTTAGGAATTGTATAGAACAGTATAAAAAAGGCAGCATTTCCTATTTTTCTAAGCTGTTCTAAAAAGCTCTTTGATTGCTTCAAGACTTCAGTTCAGTCTTCAATTCAAGTTTGCGTACTAAATCTGTGCTGGTATCAACTTCAACTATCAACTATCTATCTTCATCAGTCAAGTCTTATACTTTTCAAGTTTCAATTCATTCATTCACTTATTTTAGCGAGCTGGTAAGCAATAAATTATTATATCATATTAATGTTTAGTTTATGTATTTTGTAAATGTCCATCATCAATTATTTATTCAAAATTGTACAATATTATATTTCAAAACATGATTTCAAGTAAGTACTTCGCTAAGTGAATATTAGAAGGTAAACAAGAACTACTTAGTTACTGACAAGCTTTCGCTTCTCACTGGAAGCATAGTCATTGATCATCAAAATTCGAATTCCATCGAACAATTCGTTAGCTGATATTATTGAACGTCGTTATGGAAGAAAAATTCTTAAACTAGTTAGACAGCTTGAAACAGGAATTTAAGTACCGTAAATTATTGCTTAATATTACGTTTTTAAATACATGTTTGCAAAATGATTTAATACCAAATTTTTTGCGTTTCCGTCTCGCAAATAAAAACTTAACCTCATCATTAGCGTATAAACATTGTCAATTGTAATTATTGAAAACCGAAATTAGTCACAAAAAGTCATCTGTTCAACAATTGAGATCTGCCAATGATCGTAATGCAACAAACATCTTTATGCAACACACTATCTTTTATCGACTTTACACATGTTTGCTCTGTATTTACAAAAAGTAATGACAAAAAGCTTAACTTACATGAAAATATCCAGAAAAAGAAATTACGAAACCTTGGCTATGTCGAATCTACAGTTATTGTAGAAGTTTTGAGCTTGATAGTCAAAAGCCGATTAAAAGACACAGCATGGCAGTCATTTGCCGACTTTAATTTTCATAAAGAATTGAATCTTTCCAAGGAGGAATATCTTGCTCTAAAACAATTAAAATCCAACAAGGATCTTGTTATACAAAAATCTGATAAGGGTAATTCTGTTGTCCTACTAAATCGCTCAGATTACCTTGTTAAAATGAACTCACTGTTATCTGAAGAAAACAAATTTCAAAAATTAACAAAGAGTTAAATGTTGTCATGAACCAACAAAAGCATATTGGAACTTTTTTGAAATATTTGAAAGATAAAAAGTCGATTGACGAAATCCTTTACAACAAATTGGTACGCATTGGTTCCAAACCAGGGACACTGTACGGATTATGTAAAGTACATAAACAGTGTGTTGACAACTGTCCACCTTTTAGACCAATTTTATCGGCGATACAAACTACCAGCTACAGTCTTGCTAAACACCTTGTAAAAATTTTAACACCCATATCATCCAATGAACATACCGTCAAAGACTCCTTTCAGTTTGCAAATGAAGTACGGACATACGATAGCAACTTGATAATGGGAAGCCTTGATGTTGAGTCATTATTCACAAACATTCCACTTGACGAACCGATCAACATTTGATCATACATGTTTGATGGCGAATGCTACAAGCTAATGTCAACAAGTGTTTATAGAAAATCTACTTTTAGTGGCGTTTACACAAACTTCAAAAGTTTTGTATTTGACAGATATAAAATCAGTTTTGTACATACACTTCTATTCAGATATTTTTGTATTGTGTTATACTTTTCTGCATTCCATAATGAGGTTGAACAATTGAAAATCATGATGTCTAAAAACGGCTATCCGAGGAATATGGTTGATAACTGTGTGAAGAATTTTTTGAACAGGATGCTTGACAAAACTCGAGAAACTGTTTTTACTGTACCGAAAAAAGATTTATTAATAACTTTGCCGTTCCTAGGCAATAATTCTTTAGAAACACGCACAAAGTTATTAAAGCTCTTCAAGAAACATCTACCTTTTGTTAAATTAAAAATTACTTTCCGTTCATCTGTCGCTCTCAGCACTCTTTTTCAATTCAAAGATCGCACAAGCAAGCTTTTCAATCTGGCTTAGTTTATAAATATAATTGTAGTAGCTGCAAAGCTACTTATATCGGTAAAACCATCCGCCATTTTAAAGTCAGAGCTTGTGAGCATCTTGGAGTTTCTCCATTAACTGGAAGAGAAGTTTAAAGGTCATCCCTGACAGCGATTTACGATCACATGCTAGTGAGTAATCATGCTGCTGATCTTGATGGCTTTGAGATCATTTGTAAGGAGGACAATAACTTCAAATTGGAAATCAAAGAGAGCTTAATGATTTCCCGTGAAAAGCCACTGTTAAACAGAACGATGACATTAGCACCATTGCATTTATTTTAACATTTATTGATTTATTCATATTCCCTTAGGATGTTTGTAATTTATTTTCTTTATTTTAAGTTAATTGTAAAATGTTTCAAAAGGATGACATGACTATGCTTCCAGCGAGAAGCGAAAGCTCGTCAGTAACTTAGTAGTTCTTGTTTACTCTCTAATATTATATTTCAGTCTGAACACTTGCACAACTTCAAATCAGCATTGTTACAAATAGCCCCAAATCAAACGCAGTTTGCCGGAACCACAGTAATAAGTCAATAAAATAAAGTGAAGAAGGAATATTTCAAAGAAAATTGGATTTAATTACTTCCTCGATTTAAATACTTAAAAACTCTCGTAACTGATGAAGTAAGCATTTTCAATACATGGTTCTTATATAATTTTGAATTGTCTTTTAGTGTTCTTTCAAAATATGTTAAGTTTTAGCCTTTTTTTAAGAGTCAATTTTTTCCTGACCGTAGCTGGGCCCAAAGGTTCAATTTGCTTAAAACCAGGGTAACCATGAATTTTTCAGAAGGGTGGCATGGGCAAAGCTGATTGGCACCTATTTGATGAGGATATTTCAAAAGTCGAAACAAGCTCTGCTCAAAATGGTAACGGAACCCAGGATTTTGCCTCTACCTGGAAGAAATAGTTATTTGTGCAAATAGAATTTGAACCTATGAATCACGCAATTTCTTTTCATACAAGTCATTTTTCAAAAGAATGCAATAGCTGTCCCAGAAATTTCTGTAGTGTTGTAAATAAAACCAGGTTGATTTTTTATTTCTTTGATATTATTCCATACCATAGATTTTGGACATGTTATAGAAAACTAGACACTTCTACCAAAAGATATGTAATAGTTAAAGGGAACTATTGTACCTGAGATGAAAGATCTTTCTGTAATGCCAAGTCATTTTTCAAAAGAAAGCAATAGCTGTCACAGAAATTCACATGCATTTTCAATACCCAACCCATTTGTAAATAAGGATGTAAGAATTCACCTTTACGAGCGCAAAAGTTCTACCTTCTGCTTTCCATCACTGTAAATTTTAAGGAAGCCTAAAAATAATTAACTATTTATCACTACAGTGGGATCCTAATTAGAAGTCTTCTATTATCTAAAGGTATAAATTACTTAAATTACGTTAGATGACATTAGATTAAATTACCTAAATTACATTGGAAAAACATACTTAAAAAAACTTTGGTATAATATTTGCAGGTTCAGAATATTGCTGCAGACCGGCAGTATAGAAATTCTTTTGATAGCAAAGACTGGTTGCATCACAGACTACAGCTTCTGTTACAATACCATATAAATTACATAAAAACATCATTCAAATTGATATCCAACACTTCAAGGAAACTGTACCAGAAATTCTGCCAACGAAATGAGCTGAGTTGAAATTCTTAACGAAATCAGAACTTCCTGAGCAATCTTGTGTGATTTTCATGTCCCCATAATAAACAATAACTGTACGACGATAAATATAGATCTAATAGTTCAATTTTATCAGCGTATTTTAGAAGAGAAAGAAATAATGTAGCATAAACATACATAATTATTTGCTCCTCCGAGGTTCACGCAATAACATTTCCTAGAAGTATAACAGTCAGCAATATCTGATAATTTTTTTTTTTTTTTCACGTTGTAGGTTGGAACTGGCCCAAGGTTAATCAGAGTTAATCTGGATAATGTAAGACAAAAAGCTCAAGCAAGTTTTTCAGCAAATCATAATTTGAAAACACCTATGCTATCTTGAAAGTCTTGAGCTAAAAAAGAAACAGGATGTCACAATTAGTAGAATGCAACAGACATGACAATTAAATCAACTAACAAGTTTGAAATATAATGTAGAAATACACTATGGAAAAAATTATAAATTTGTTAAAGTTTGATTTATTAAAAAAGCTCCCAATATAACGCACTTACTAAATGCCTCATATCCTTCTACTGTGAAGGTACCTGCACAAAAAGAACAAGATCAATGGGAAGAAATAAAATATAAGGCAAAATGTTGTTTCGATCAACAAAGGCAAAGCTCATAGTTGTCACAGTACCAATTAGAAAAATACATTTACAAACAATCTACCTTTATTAATCTCATCAGCATGATACTGAAGAAAACCTTCCCTGTCCTTTAAAATGATCGATTTATTTAATCATTAAAATGAATATTCACACTCGACCATTCAAAGATAGGATTTTCTGCAGTGCATTTTCTAAAAGTCACTTTTTCGTACAAATGGCCAACTAAATCAACCCAATAAAAGATCATTGCCGCACAAATCATTTTAGATTCTAAAAATCTGACGATTCGTTTTTTGTGATACCTATTTTGTGTCAATTTACTGATTTCTTTTACACATAATTGCCCAATTTCTCAGAAATAATGTTATCGTTAAATGTTTTATTAGATTTTTATCACAATAGACATAACTAAGAATATTTGTGAAGGAAACAATATAGCGAAATTCAGCGCCAGAATGCACTGGCTGAATAACTTGAATGTGTTTTCTATCCGTTGCTGCATATTCGTTTGGAAATAGATAACATTTGAGGGTCTTGATGATAATGTTTTTCCATTCCTGTGCGCCTCTTAGGAGTTCATGGTATTCATCTTTCAATACTTTACACTTAGCTTGGCATTGGGGTATAATGAATAGTGCTATTAGTGCTTCTAATTATCTGATACTGACAAGCAAGGATAATATGAAAGTGAACTGGATGTAGTGAGAGTTATAGGTTTCTGATTTAACAATAAAAGCTTCTAGCAATCTTTTAAAAATTTTAGCAACTTTTACTACTGCATCTTCTCTTTGAAGTTCCTATGATTGTAAGTTTTGTTTTCAGAGAGCTACTGCTACCGACAAATACCGGTAACAGAAAAGGATTCGAAGAGCCATTAATAGATTTAGGAGCTTCTATTTTAATGCATTTTTCGATACGCATTTGGGACTGCCTGTCTCTAAAATCTCAAATAAAAAGATGAAAATATTCAGCTGAAAACTGCAGTTTTCTGCAAAGTTTTAGACAAAAGTTTATTAGTTACGTAATTAATTTTATTCTTTTCCATAATATTGGATAAAAATCTTTCTCTAGAAGGTGTTCAAATTTGCCGGACTTTTTTTCTTTTTTGCTGGATTTTGAGTTGAAGATTTCTAGAAATCAGCCATTTCTTTGCGATTTCTTGCCATATTTAGTAATAACGACAGATTAATTGCATTTCTCGCAATAAAATTTTATTGCTTAGCATTCAAAATATAATGCCTTCTTCGAGAGTATATTTCTCTTAGCATTAATCAACTTACAAACATAGACACAAAGAAAGCTTCTCTGCACTACTTCCTGTTCACTTTCACATTATCCTTGTGACAAGCCAAACTTGAGCAAGGCTGGCCTGTAGCCAAAAAACCAACATTATAACTGGTTTTTACCCCACAGGTGCGGGAAGCCCCAGTTTGGTAACGTTTCCTCAAATTTCGAGTTCTACTTTTTGTAATAGTAGCTAGAAACTAAATAAAATAAAAACAAAGTTAGATTCCACAAAAAACTCAAATCAAATCAAACGAAAGATATTCTTTCTGTAGGAAAATACATAAAGGAGACCCATATAAGGCCAAGCCTTTTACAAGTTGGGCCAAGAAACAAAGAAAAATATAAACAGAAGTATAAACAAAACAAAGCAAAAAAAAAAAAAAACAACAACAAAAAACCGCCTAAAAAAGAAAAAGCATAAAGAAAAATATCAATATCGTATTATACAGTGAAAATAGATTAATGTGATGCCTAAAAAGGAAAAGAGGAAATCTGATCTGACTTGTCTTTGAGCCTCTCTATTACAAACAAATATATTAAGATAAATCTGTGCCTTTAAATTTAATGATATTATTTAACCCTAGACCAATCATACATAGGAAGTAATGGATACTATTATGTGGAACCTTGGAGTTTTACATCAAAGTCAGTATTTATCCAATAGCTCTTTTGAAAGAAATCCCCTAATCTGGTTATAATTATGTTTTTCAAGGTATTCTTTTGTATGAGTAGAAATAAATCTATTCGAATCTATTCTACATCTGTAGGTAGATGCATCGGTATTTGTGAATGGGGTGTCTAAATGGCCTTTTCTTGCTCCCCTAGTATTATAATTGTGCAATAGATTCCTTTCTTTGAATTGTTCGGTAAAACATTCTGGAAGCAATCCCAAATTTACTCTTTTCATTAAAATAATATTATGAACATAAGGAAGGTTTTTAAATTTTAGAATATTCAAATCCTTAAAAATCTTATCAATGTCATAATTTTGACTAGAGAAAGTTATTTTTCGGACAGCCCTTTCCTGCAATGGCTGGATTTTGGTCATAATATCAGTGCTATTTTGTGCATATATCTGGCAACCATAGAGCAGATATTTTTTTTTTTTTTTTCTACAAAATCATTAACGTACAAACATATACACACATGACACAGACATTAATAACAAAAAGGGTGTACCTAATGTACAACGCCTAAAACAGAAAGAAAAAAATAAATAAATA
>JANSTP010188883.1:13560-37501 GCA_025330745.1 Cladonema radiatum | reverse complement strand
TTATGTTTTTTGTTATCAGTATTGACTAAGTTTTGAATTAGTTATAACTTTTTTTTGTAGTTCAGAATCCCTTTAACTTTATGAATTTTGACTTTATGATATTTTTTATTTTAATTAGAATTCATGATAATGATAATGTCAGTGTTTGGCTACTACTGAAACTAACTAAAACTACTAAAGTTTTTGAAGTTGCTGAAAATATACTTTTATGATTTCTATGTTTTACTCCATAGCGAAATGTGATTATTCAAGTACAGATTGTGATGACAAAAATGGAGGCATTTCTTGCTTCGGAACGACTTCAGGTTATGGATGCGTTTGCAAAACCGGTTTCTTTTTAACATGTCCAACAGATTCAAGTGAAGAATGCACGCGTAAGTATTGTTGTGTTCTTTGTTTTATTTTTTCTTTACTTTGTTGTTTTGTGATGCGCTAAGTTCATACATGGAACTTTTTGTAGGAATATTGGCATGATTTCACACCTGAAATATTATGTTTTTGGTGTTTCACATTGGTTGTTTTTCTTAAATGATTTTCAGCCCATAGAAAAACCTTAATTTGTTCTTTTGACCAATCAGCTTACGTAGATATTACTGTTTTAGCACTAACTTTGTGTGCAATGCAAATTATATAGATAACTGTGTAAACATTAGCTTCAAAGGATTGATATTATGAAGAGAATTGTTATAATTATGGGTTTAATAATGTGTGCAACAATTCCATTATGTTGTGCTTTATTAGTAGGTTATATTATTTATTTTTTAATTTCAGCAAGAAAATGTGAATATGATTCGGATTGCGGTGTAGATTCTCACAACAACCCTTTGCATAGATGCGTGTTCGATGATCCTACTGCAAAAGCACATTCAGACAAGTTTTGCTTGTGCAGTCCTGGTTATGAAAAAGAAACTAGTGCTGAAAGATGTGGTGAGAATATTATTTGAATTTGTATTCCAATTTTTCTAATTCAAATTATAGAATTTGAATTGATGGAAAGAATTTTTTAACCTCGTAATCCTCTTCAATATCGGAAAAATAATTTTGATCTTTTTGTTTATATCTCCGTGATTGATGATGTGATTCCTAGATTGTTGAGATTGCTTGCTTGCTTAAATTGTCTTTACAATAAAGAAAATTGAGAGAAAAATATTTTGTATGAAATATTCATTTCTGATGACTGGACTGGAGTTACACAATGAGCATATAAATCATAATTACCACATAGACAGTATCAGTGTTGGAACATAAGGGTAGTCTGACAGTATGATACTATATAAATTTTATGTGAATAATCATTATCTACATATCAAAACATGCTGGTAGGTTGACATGGATGACCATAGACTTATGGCTCAACAGCTGATATTTTATTTCAGGCTTTACTTCTAGCAATTTTTTTCAAAATTAATATTACTAAAACAGGGATAGATGTACAAGAAATGCCTTGTGTTTTTTTGCCAAAACTTTTAGGTCAACTTGAAATTAATGCAAACAACTGATATCCTTAAAAGGATTCCAAGGTGAAAATATTAGTTGGGTTGATATGAAAGAAGATAAAAAATGATGAACACCAATTTTTATTTCATCTCAATCCGACTTTTGGTTCTCGAGATATTTGAGTTTAAAGATTTGTCACTTAGGGAATTTCCCTAAATAGTTGAAGAATTTGTGATGTCATCTAGTGTATAGAAAAATTGCCCCAATCTTAAATGTTGAATATCTCAGGTTATAATATAATTCCATGCATGAAAATTTAAACACATTTTGTACACATTAAGGAAAATTCAATTACAAAAAAAAAAATCAAAAATAATTTTTTCTGCACTAGTTCCAGGCCCTTTTTCGTTTTAGTGTCAGGCTCAATATCTACCCAACAAAGTTTTTTTCAACAAATAAATTCTTTCTTTTAGTTCGGAATCTTTCAAAGAACTTTAAAAGTAAAAACAATTTTAAAAGGTATTTTCAAAAGCTCTAAATCGAGGACAGCATGATTTTCAAAAGGGGCCTGGGACTAGTGACCCAAAGCCTATTTATCAAAAAATTTACTGCAGAAGAGGTGTAATACACATCTACTATCTAATTAAATTTTTGATTCTATAGAACTATTATAACCTGAGATATTCAACATTCAATATTAGGGCAGTTTTTCTTTACACTAGATGACATCAGAAATTCTTCAACTATTTAGGGAAATTCCCTAAGTGACAAACCTTTAAGATCAAATATCTTGAAAAAGAAAAGTTGGACTGAGATGAAATAAAAACTGGCATTCATCATTTTTTCCCCTCCTTCATATGAACCCAACTCATATTTTCACCTCGGAATCCCTCTCAGCCATATGTTCCGTACTCCAACAGGACAATCATAATAAATCCATAGTTGGAACCCCCACCCCTCTTATTAAAGATGGGGAATGTACTTTATAAAATTCTTATATATTGGGGGATATTAATTTTGTCCTTGGAAGGGTGGAAGCAAACGTGGTAGGGGAGAAGATTTGAAAGAGGGCGATAAATAATATTATTATCCTTCTTATTTTTGATTTTGTGTCAACATTCGCTTGTAAAGTAATTATGACTCAAAAAAATTATTTCAAAGTGTATATTTGGATATGGCTATTAAATGAGTTAGTCAGTAAACTTATACAAATTTTTTCCTTGTTTATGTAGATTTTGTTTTAATATTTCAATGAAAAAATTCTGAAATACCATTCAGAAGGCTTGTGCTTTCACAACAACTGAGAATACAATGTAAGCAATCTAATAAGGAGTTGCATTATTCTATTGAAGGGAGAATTCACAAAAATGGGTAAACCACTAATGGGGGGAGTTGAACCCCTTTATCAACTGTGCTGCTAAAATTATGGATTTTTTTGCTTATATTGAGAAAAAATATGAAATGGCCTGCTTGTATAACTAATCACCACCATCAAAGAAGCAACGTCTTCATGTCATTAGTTTGTAGGCTTTTATTCAGAACCTTCCTCAATTTTGCAAGCTTCCTTAATCTGACAGTGTTACATTTTTAAAAATGTTATCATTTAATATTTTTATATTGTTTTGTTGGCAACTGCGACTTTAATTTAGCCATTGAACCTAGATGTTTAAGATAGCAATGTTTCATTCCATGCCAATAACATGAAAATATATACATGAAAAAAGTTTGTCTCTAGGAAAAATTATAATTAGAGATAACGATGATGATTAGTCCTTGCATTTAGCAGTTTTTTAGTAAAAAGTGATTTTTGTCTACAAAAGCACTTTTTTCTATTACGTTTTGGAAAAACCACTTGGCAAAAATAAAAATCATTTAGCGTTTTGGGAAATTGCACCCTATAATTCAAACACTGTAATATTTTAGTTTTAATATTTCGTTATTGATTTTAAAAGTATTTTATTCCTATGACACTTTTTTTAACATTGGCTTGTAAGAATTACGTTTTCTTTTCTTTGTCTAGTAAAATTTGATGGATGTTCTGATTCTGATGCTGACGATTGTGGAGTGACATATAATGATGCAAATGGGGATGTGACTAATGCTGGAACGTGTCCTTCTGGAACATGCATTTGCGAGGAGACACACTATTTTGGTTTTGATGGAGCATGCTATCGTAAGTATATTTATTTACTAGTATATTCACTATTTTGATTTGAAATTATTAATTTTTCATAATACTTTCATCGGTTTTGTTGAGAATCAGTTATATTATTTTTTGTTTTTGTACAGCGTCAAAATACATAATCACAATTGCATTCTTTTACAGTGTTGCATCTAAAATCTCAAGTTTTGTATAAATTATAACTTGAGTACAAGTTGAGATTCAATGACAAAAAAATAAAAAAATCATGACCTAATAACTTTTTATCCAAAATTCTTACCATATTTTCTGGTTTTTCTATAGACAGACTGCTGCAGTATTGGTAGAATTCTCGTTCTTTAATAAATCTTTTTCTCTTTTTCTTTTCTTTTTGTCTTGCATGTCTGGAGACCCCAACTCGCATTGAGATAATGATTTAGGTATACAAAGGTGTCTTTACAATGATAAATTCTTGATTTCCTTCATATCATCATACAAAATCAGGAAGAAAACAAAAGTTTTTGAAAACATTTTGTTGCAATGTCAAGTACAATAGAAAGGACATATTCAGGGTCTAATACCAGCCACATTAGTTTATATACAAAATTTAGAAGTGGAATTTAAGGAGGCAGTTCTGAGCAATGGCTTTTGGACTGGGTTGCCTAAATTCCTTTGCCAAAATTGTTTTCAAATCCTTACCATGAAAATTTTAATAAAAGTCGGCATGTTTGGTTCTGGAAGAATTAGGCGATCAAGAATTATAGCAGCAAAGATTCCCTTTCCCTTTCTATCTTTTTATTACCATTCTTATGGTAATAAAAAAGTCACGTAGCTCTAACCTATCAAAAGTTACTTCAAAAAGACATTATAGTTGTTACAAGTTGATAGGAGTTGAAAGTTTAGTTTCATACTTATTTTTTATATGGCAACCTAACACTTCAGAATAATGTTCTCACAGTTTATTATGAAATATTTCGGTTTTTCGTAGCTCGAAATGATACGTGTGAAGATCTGGATTGTGGTTATGTCCTCAATGATGACTCAGCACCGTTGACAGCAACAAATCTGTTGGCAACTGGAAAATGTATTGGTACAAAACAAAACTTTACATGTGAATGCTGCATACAAAATGTTAATTCTGTGCGAATTCAATATGTGAATCCAATTTTTCCAAGTGGTGAAATTGATACAAATAAATGTGAAGGTAAGTTGTTTCAGAGGTTTGTTTAATCCAACTTAATGGAATAAGTTATTTAAGGGAATATTAGTTTTATTTAATGGATTACTACTTAAAGAATTAATTCAATGTTACCTGGTATTTTCTCACCAAGATACCCAGGTTTTTTTATACTACTTTCCACCAGAAATACTTTTTGTTGAGCAAAAGAGTATGGTCAGTGTGATGCAGTTCAGGGAAATTTTACGAAAGCCATTTCTTTTTATTTCAGACCCCTGCATTGTAAGTAACTGTGGACCTGGAGCTATAGGTTGTGTAGGGAGTCTGAACAGATACTTATGTAACTGCTCAACAAACTACGAAATCTTAAACGATGACTCATCACGATGTTATTGTAAGTTTCATATCACTTTGCTTTTCAGAATAAATTTTTCTCAATTAATTAACTTTCGTCATATGCAGACTACTAGTTCAGTAATTTATAAAAAAAGTAACAATGCTAAAAGTAGTAATGCTATTCTCGAATTTGAGTTCATTAAATGATATTCTTTTCGAAGAGCAGAAAACCATAGTTTTCTTTTAATTTGTACAGATAAATGCCCAAATGATCCTCCAGTGGAAATTGTTCATCAAATTTGTGGTAACTATTCTAATACATGTACTGAAGGAAAGTATGAGAATGATAATGATTTCTGTGTTTGTGATAGCTTTGCGGATATGGTTAATGGCAAATGCCAGCCAGGTAAACATGAATCTTTACTATCTTTCTTTTTCTTTTTCAAGTAAATCTCTAAAATATATGTGCACTCCATAAAGCAAAGTTCATTGTATTCTTGCACATTATTTTTGAATTTTTTTTATTTACTTGATTTTTAATTTATTTATTTGTTCATTTATTTACATTTTTAGTGCCCATTTTAGGCAAAATTATCCATACCCGTTATCAGGCATTCCCCACCTCTAAATTTTCACCTATTTCAGTAGGTCAAGGTTTGGTACTGAATCTGGTAGTAATTCTGTATGATTTTATCCTGTGTGATTGTTTATTGTAAGTTCTGTTAATTTTTAAGAGTGTTTATCACGCTTGGTGGATTGTTGTGGTACTGGTGCCACTAGTTGCCAAGGGTCATTAGCAGTACCGAAATGCATTTGTGCTGAAGGTTATGAAGTTGATGTTGGTACGGGAAAATGTATTGAAAGTATGTAATTATGTAAAATGAAAGCGCTAATGTCAAGCAAGCTCAAACAGATAATATAATGTAACGTTTATTACACTTAAAGAAAATTTATTCAGCGGTAACTCATTTGTGGCACACTTGACATTGGCACTTTAAAATAATTTTTATTCCAAATGTGAAGTACCTATCGAAAATCAAGAAAGATTGTAAGGCATATAACCATTAGTTACAACAGCCACCAGGACGTCATGAAGATCTCTTCATGGATCTTGCTGTTAAATCGAAGTTTTGAGTCATATTCTAGCTGAAATATGGTGGCATGGCTTTTCAGTATCAATTTTCCCCTTTCAAAAAAAAGTAGATGACAAAAGCACTCTCCCTTTTTGGGCTACTTCTGATATATAGATGTTTGTATCAGTTTTTCTGTTTTTGTAGAAAGTTGCACAGATCGAAAATTTGATCCATGCATCAGTGGTACATGTAGCGGAGGTTACTGGAGTTGGACATGCAATTGTAACGATGGATTCACATTCGATGAAAATGAAAGAGCTTGCAAAGGTTTTTTTCTGTTTTTATATTCTAAGAGTTTTAAATACTCAGTTTACTCAGTGGTTATTTTTTATTGATCTTGTTGGCCAAAATTCAAATTTTTCTTAATATCTATGTTCCCTGAGTAGATGATAATAAAGGGTATTCCATTCTTTGAAATGTTTAAAAAATTCTGCATAGTTCTACAGCTCTGTTTTGAATCCTGAAATCTATTTAGTTAGTTTTTTGTTTAAATTTGATTGCATTTCATTTCTCAGTTTCTGCAAAAAAAAAAAAAAAGAAAAAAAAAAAGAAAATGTCAAACTTGAAAACTTTTTTAGTCCTATCATTCTAAATAAATATATACTGTCCATGTAGAAATCACCTGTATAAGCAAATATTTTTTTAGGCACGTTTGTGAAATATGAAAACAATATATGCAATATCACTACAATTTCGAGAATTCAAAGCAGCTCTTGTGTATCTCAAGATTAAGCTAAGCCTGAATTTGAAATAATTTTGCCTTGTTAAAAGGCAAGCTAGAATTATGAAACAGGAAAAATGTAGTGTTGATTCAAGTTTATCTTGGCAATTACTTAGGCTTTTGCCGAGTTCCAAAGCAAATGTCTGTAGCAGAAGCTAGAAATTAATTCTTTTCAGAATTTCTTACTTGCATAGTGAAATTAGTCTGGAAGTTTTGAAAACATAAGGAATATATTCTTTAGGTTGTGATTACACTCAATGTGGTAGTGGCATCGTGCATGGCAAATTCATGTATTATGCAAGCAGTTGTAACCACACAGTGAGAGTTCCTCCATTTATAGCATGTAATTGTAAAGATGGTTTTCGGTGCAATGAGCAAATGCTTTGTTCAAGAGGTAAGATATCAAGTTTATATTTAATTTAATGCTCACGTTTATTTTTTTGAACAGGAAACATAGTTTTTCTTCAGTGTTTGGAGCGGGAATTGGTAGAAAAGCTATGTCGCAGTGTGCAAACCAGGCTTCAAAAAATTCATAAATTTTTAAATTTTTTGATTAGTTTGCATTAAATACTTCACAATGTATTTGAGCATTAGAAGGCATTAAAAAAGCATTGACATTAAATACTTACGGTTTTATTACAATGTATTTGAAATTGAAGTTATTGTTGCAGTTTCAATTAAAACATTTAGAGGCCATTGGGAAATTATTTAGTAGCTTTCAATTGGGAGAATAGTACAGACGCTGAAAATAAGACCCTAGTATATACGCTGTGTGTGTTATCTTTTTGCAGAATTTTATTTAATGATTTCAAACAAAAGCCTTTGAATTTGTGATGCTCTGCTTCTTATTACTCACAAAATGTGAAATCAGTAGACTTCTTTTCATACAAAAATTCCATTCACATTTCAACTATATTTCAGCTCCATGCAATAATCTTCAATGCAATATGAAAATTGATACGCTGTTGGAAGATGCTAACGGACAAGCCTTAACACAATTTGGTGTTTGTTATGGTGATTATTTCAACTTTTCCTGTAAATGTCAACACAACTTCGAATTGGTGAATTTCCCACTAAGTGATGGAACATATCAGAAACTATGCGCACCAGGTAGACTTGGAATCTTCTTTTTTCTTCTCTGTTTTCATCTGATTTTTCCCTTTTTTTCTTCATATGCCTCTTTTTTTATTGATACAAATCCACCAGTCATATTTGACATTACAAAGTATGATTTAAGTGCAATAAATCGATTCTACTTTAATAAAATTTATACTTTATACTACTAAATCAGTATTAAACATGCATTTTAGATTGAAAGTAAAGACAGGTATCTTAAAATGATATCTCTGTCAATATACAGTAAATAATTTTGATTATTTATGTCAAGTTTGATTATGAATGGTTGCTTATTATATTGACATTCCATCTTTTAGTGGATTGTAGTAAATCATTGCGTTCACTTTGTGGAGACCATGGTTACTGTATTGGTTATTTGCAAAACTATGAATGCATATGTGATTTTGGTTACCGAGCAAGAAGTAAACTTTGTGTCCCAGGTAGGCTGCATTTTTTATTTATAGTGACATAAATTGAAACTCGTGCCTCCGATATTCTGAATTTTAATTTTGTCTGAACCTTATGAAAGTGTATTTCTGATATAAAATCTTACTTTTTCTTGTGTTTAGATTATCCATTTATAATTGGCAATTTTTTTTGAATTGCAAAGCTGTACTTGTGTTCAGCTCTCTATTCCGATTATTCATCTTCTCTTTGTTCCCAAATAGTAAAACTTGTAAATTATTCTTTACAGATAATTGTCGAGATGCCCAACTTTGTGGTCCTGCTGGAGTGACTGACTGTCGTTTTGGAGAAGCAGATCAATATGGGAGCTACTTAGATTCGAGGTTAATCTGTGAATGTAATACTTTTGGTTATGTTACTGCAAGTAATGGAAGTCTTTGCATTGAAGGTTTGTGTTTTGCTTTTACTGACCCCAAAGTTGTATGGGCTCTAAAAACAAAGACTTTGGTTGCGAAAAAAAATAGGCTTGGGCAGCAAGCAGTAATTTACTTTCAAAGATTTTTATAGTTAGAATTGCTGGTGGAAAAATCTTTTGCTTGAAATTGAATTTTTTTTGTTATAAAAATTTTACAATTTAAGATTAATTTTCTTCCATGATAATCAAATTAGCACAGATCTATAATGGTACTTTCCACAGTGATGCGTTTATCTTTAGATCTTTGTACATATTTTTCTGTAATATTATTTGGAATTCAACCCAATCAAAAAATATTCCCAATAATGTTTCCTTACAAATGCAATAATGTTTTTTTTTTGAATTTTTTATATATTTATGATTTGAATATAATTTTGGCAATGTGTATAGCTCTAGAATGAATCTCTCTCTCTCCTTAAATTTCAGATGACGCTAGGAAATTTTTAAGGCTTTGTTTTTATTTTCTAATATTTCAGGGATTAAAGAATCAGGAATCTATTAGCAAAAATGTCCTGCAAAATTAAGGATTATAATATTGTCTAAGTTCACTCGTGTATTAGGAGAACTGCATGTGAGAGTAAATTTCCTTTCTAGCTCAATGTGATGAAAGTACAGCTGTAGAAGCATGTGGAGAGGGAGCAATTGGTTGTACTGGTACACTTCTGCAACCAGTTTGTCAGTGTGACAAAGAAAAACATTATTATCCTTCAGTAGACTTTCGTAGCTGTGAATGTAAGTATCTGATGAAAATTGTAGATACAGCAAAACCTGTCTACAACAATTATATATCTCAAGAGAACAGTAGATTTTTTCCAGGCATGCAGTTCTCAATAGAGTTAACCGGTCCATAATCACATATCCTGCTGTTTATGGACTTCCTTGGGTGTTTGTTACAGACAGGCTTTACTATCTTGGCATATTGGTATTTTAGATGTCATTCCTAAGATTTTTTTTATGCATATTTATTTGACTTCCTTTGTACTTTACTATGTTCATCTTTCAAAGTTTGTATTGTATACTACACCACAATAAAAAGAATTTTTTAGTTTCATTTAAACAATTCTTTTTGGTTTATAGCTAATTGCCTTCATAATGAAGAAACAGCAACAACATGTGGTATTGGAAACACATGCCATGGCCCTTATTATGATTACACATGTGTCTGCCAAGTATTTGGATATAAAGCAAATGAAGAAGATCCTAAAAGATGCGACAGAAGTAATGTTTGCTTCAATTTTTTTGTGTATTTAGTTTTTTTGAAAACAGACAAGCTTCCAAATAATATAGGCCTAAATATGTTTGGTTATTATGATCAGGGCTAGGCAAAAATAAGATGTTTTTCAAATTATGGAATTTTCTGTATTTTTGAGGAATTGTCTTTTTCTCTCATACTTTTTGGTCGCCATGGTGTAGTAGTTGGCACTGTCTGTTCTCACCACTGCACTCGCGGTTCGATTCCCCGTCGGCGTATGATAAAAAGTTCATCTGACCTTCTGGCGTAAGACGTTAAACTAATATATCTAAAAAAAAAATAAAAAAAATAACAACTATTTTTAATTATTTTCAGTGGATTGTAGTGCTGCTACAGAAACCTTATCTACACTTGACGTTGCAATTCAAGTTTGCGGCGAAGGTGCTGTGTCATGCTTTGGTACTTGGATAGAACCGAGGTGTACATGTAATATCAACGATGGTTATGTCGCTTCAGATAACCTTCAAGCTTGTGTCAAAGGTATAGCCATTCATGCTAGAAACTTATAGCATTTATTTGAATTTCTTCTTTTTATAGAGAAAATAGAAAATCTTAGCTTTAATATAGCCTTCAAAAAGATTTAATAGTTTAGTTATTTGATATAAACTCATTTCTTATGGTATCGAAAAACTTAACTGTATTTAGTTAAATATCTTTTGATTGAATATACATGAATCACTTACACAATCATTTGTATCTTTTTAAATACCATTCAGATTGCAGTCTTGTCATTATTTTTTATCGTTTTTTATAAAAAATCATACTGTTAGTTAGATCCTAAAAATTTATCGTCATTTTTTCTGAATGTTCAGATAACTGCAACCGTAATGAAAAAGTGTATAGAAAATGTAGATTAGCTGATGGCAATTCATGTTCTGGAAGTTTTTTTGATGCGACCTGCAATTGTGATGTTCGAGGTTTTAAACAAAACTTGGATGCAACAGCTTGCGAAGAAAGTATGGAAGCATTTCTATTTTCTTTTTTAAATTCATAATATTTCTCATAAGACTAATGATGTTCCTTGACTTGGAATTTTCATCTTTTTGAGCTATGGCATTTTTTTATTTTAGTTTCCTGTGCTGATGATATTGATGGATTAACTTCGACAGATATTGCTGAAATGGCTTGTGGCAAGGGTGCGCTAAGTTGTTCTGGAACTGTAATCGATCCTTATTGTATATGCGACGTTGCCAACTTTTTTTACCCTGGCCCATTGGCCAAAAGCTGCGTTGTAGGTAAGGAAGATTGATTTTTTTTGTATATTCGAAACAGAGCAAAATATTTATTATTATTTGATATTGAATAGGTGACTGCAGAGCAAATGGAAAGATACAAGATGCATGCAAAATGTTTGAGACGGCAAATACTTGTCAAGGTCCGGAAAATGATTATATTTGCTTGTGCAAAGGACAAGGTTATGAAAATGACCCAACAGACCCAACAGTGTGCAGAGAAAGTATGACTCCTCTCCATTTCTTATTTCATTCATTCAATAGTCATGACTGAAGTTACTTTTCATAATATAATATGCACACTAAATTTTTAGTTGATTGTGCAAATGCAATGTCAATTTGTGGAGAAGGAGTTGTCAAATGTAGTGGTACAGTTTTAAATCCAGTTTGTGAGTGCAACATGGAGTCACATGTTCCTGCGCTTGATGGTAAATCTTGTATCAATCAAGAAAAAGGTAAAAAAATTGAATTGTAACATCAATTTGGTTTAAGAAAAAGATACTTTTAATTAGATTTTGGTTGTTCAATAAGTGCTTTTTATAGCTACAATTATCGTTTATTTTAAAAATTGATGCAACGTCATTAGTTAAAAAATGATGCAATTTCTTATATATGAAAAATGTTGCAAATATTGAGAAACAATAACAGTCTAAAAAATTTGCACTTTCAAACACATTGTAAACAAAGAATTCATAGGACTTGATTTATAAAAAAAAACTGTCAGGGTTGTTTTGAAACTAGCAGTAAACCTGTTATCATACAGCCATTAAAATTGGCGTTGACATTCAGCAATTGCTGAGGTAAATGCCATCATGTTTCATCATAACTGCTTCTACGGTGGCAAAAAAAATGCCGATGTAATTTTTCATTGAACTGCAGATATTTTTTACTTGAAAAAAGTAAAAAATAGTTTGTCATTCTTCATTGAAAAATACAGTGATTATAATAGCACTGGGGGAATATTATATCGTGAACCCCAAACACGAAACCAAGCTTAACTCCATAGGGCGAATCTCTTGGCTTAAACTTCGTGCTATTAATTTCCTTGACATCAACATTCATACCGATAGGAATTGTGAACTCAGTCAAGAGAGGCCTTACTGTATATAAAATTTATAATCTCCAACCTTTTCCCATAAATTTTCCTTTATCTTCATCATTGCAACATCATCGTTGTGTTTGTAGCGGTAGTAATCGATCAAGCTGATGCTCTATAAATAAACTGATTTTTTTAAAAGAAATACTTTTTTTATCACTGATAAATAACTTACAAGAAATATTTCTTGTATTATGCACAAGATCTAATATTAGCAAACAAACAGTTCTATTTTTAGAAGAAAGAAGATATTTTTTACAAGAAAGGTTAACAGGTTAATGCAACATTATTTAAATAATGAATCAAGAAAGATGAAAAGGAAACCCCTCATTGAAAAACCTTTGAAAATAAACAAATAAAATGAATTAAAATAACAAGGAAGCCCCTGTGTGAAAAAGAATTCCATCTACTGTAATGAAAAAATAAAATTTATGATAACATATCAAAGTTACAATAAAATAGTTTACGGTGTGATTTTTTTTTTTTCATAGATGAGATTTTTCTCTGTAAACTGAGTTTGCAAGAAATAAGTAATGTAGATAAATAAGAAACATAATAAACATAGTTAGTGAAAACCTTGCTGTATTCAGTTTTCAAATCAAATTTTAAGCAAAGAAACAAAAAATAAGCATTACAAAAGTTGTGAAAACTTGCCGTGTGGAGTTTTCAAGTCAATTACGAAGCAGAGAAACAAGAAATAAGTGTTATAAAAGTTGTTATAACTTTGCTGTTTTGAGTTTTCAAGTCAAATACGAAGCAGAGAAACAAGAAATAAACGATTTAAAAGTTGTTATAATATTGCCATTTCGAGTTTTGAAGTCAAATGCGAAGCAGAGAAACAAGAAATAAACATTTTAAAAGTTGTTATAACCTTGCCGTTTTGAGTTTTTAAGTCAAATACAAAGCAGAGAAACAAGAAACCAACCTTTTAAAAGCTGTTATAACTTTGCCGTTTTGAGTTTTCAAGTCAAATACGAAGCAGAGAAGCAAGAAATCAACTCTATAAAAGTTGAGATACTTGTGATTCTCGAAACAAATTTTCCAAATTCAGTGTATTCTTAAATTTACCGAGGTAAATAGCAAATTGCCGAAGTAAATTTAGTTTTTACTTTTTACCACAGCAATTTTTTTGCCCACATGTCCCAAAGTGAATTTTAATGGCTGTCATATGATTTCGCTCGTGCAATATGGCAAAAAATTTTCTCGTTCATTTATTTTCACTCTTTTTTCAAAAAATATTGGTCATATTGCACTTGAAACCATCCAAAAACTATTATGTAAATAAGTCAATTGTATATTACTAAACTTTTGAGCACTTTATTGTTATATTAGCATCAGTATTGCTTCTTGTGTTAAACTTTTATTTTCAATATAGCTGGCTGTGCTCTGGATGAATCCATTCAAGCAAGATGCAAAATTTCAGATGGAAATTTGTGTCATGGTTCTGTTTCTCATTTTGTTTGTGTTTGTTCTGGTAATGGTTTCATGGAAAATGGTGGAAACGAATGCATAGAAAGTAAATAGGAAATTTGTTGTTGGTCTAATATTGAGATATGTTGACAAGAATTAGTGGTCTAAGAAAAATATTTTGATTTTAGTTCCATGCTCTGTTACAAATGCTGTTGATGTATGTGGTGTTGGAGCTATTGGTTGTACTGGTACCATGCGAAACCCAAAATGTCAATGTGATGCGTCCAAGAACTATCTGCCCACAATCAACTTACTCTCCTGTGATATTGGTAAAATTCATTATAATTTCCAGAGAAGCTATTTTTATGTTTTTTGTTCATGATATTATTACATATTTTTTTAATATGAAACATGAATGTAGGAATGAAAAGATTATCCCATAAGTTTAGATTTGAAATTTGTCTTAGTAGCTTAAATTGTTAATGAAGGTTTTTAAAATTATTCAAAAGGCTGCTAAATCTTGATTTTTTTTCTTTATAGCTAACTGCGGAACAAATTCTGTTATTTTACAAAGATGTGGACCGGGCAATACTTGTGTTGGAACTGTTGAAGAATATGAATGTCTTTGTCAGGCTCAAGGTTTCATTAGAAATCCAAACGATAAAACATCTTGTCTTGAAGGTAATACTTCCATATTATAAGAAAATTCAATACTTCCTTTATTCCAAAATCTTAATATTTAATGTTTGAATAAAAATATCTAATGTATTTCATGGAATTCATTTAGTCCCATGCAAAGATACACTTGAGGATGCAATTGATATTTGTGGTACAGGAGCATTAAAGTGTGTGGGCTTAGTTCGTTCACCAACATGTATTTGTGATTTCGATAATGGTTTTGTAGCAAGTGCTGATGGAACTTCATGTGCACCAGGTATGAAAATAAGTTTACATCTTTCCACATGCTTTTTATTTTAGTATAAATCTAGATAATAGGAACCGCACAGCCAGGAAAGTAGATGTTGGATAAGTGTAATTGTTTTTAAAAAAACTGATGCATTTTTTACATTATTATTTTGAACTTGTGGTTTTTGTAATGTATCATTCACTGACTGCTCAAAAAAATTATGTTACCGTGGAATAATAGTTGTGTTCCTATACAATCAATGTCAAATTGTTGTTGATGTTCGTATGAAATAACCTTCTATTGAGACTGCAGTATTAAAACTGAAGATAACATAACTATTTTTGATTATGTTTTGGAATGTTTCTGTCAGTATTATTGTTTGCTCCTTTTTGTTATGGCAGTTTTTATAGTTTTTTATACAAAATTTTTAGGTCTTGCATTGCAGAAAACTTGATTTTTTATGCTAACAAACACTATGATATATTGTATACATTATTTTTTGACGGTTAATATTAGTCTTTTAACCTTTCATATTTATTTTAGCTGAATGCCTTCAAAATCCAGCTGCTGCAAAGCAATGTGGCACAGGAAACACATGTGTGGGTACCTTTAAATCATTTACGTGTGTGTGTACAGCTACAGGCTATGAAGCAGATCTTACAGATCCAACCAGATGTAAAAGAGGTAAGTAACTGCAGATGATATACTTCTGAAATGTTCAAAATAATTCTGGTACTTTTGAGAATCATGCATTTCTTTATATTCTTGTTTAATATGTTTTTCATGATATTTTTCTTGAATTTTAGTTTATTGTAGTGATTCAACAGACTTTATTCAAGTTTGTGGAGAGGGTGCCATTGGCTGCGAAGGCCCTGTATCAAGTCCAACATGTCTATGTGATTCTAGCAAATCTTTTGAAACATCTGCAGATGGAAAAAGCTGTGAGATAGGTAAATCTTTCAAATATCATTTGGCAGTTATAAGAAAGAAAGATTATTTTTGCTAATTTTGTTTTAATCTAATTTAGCTGACTGCAGAAGTCATCCTGATTCAGTAAAATGTGGGCCTGGAAGGCCTTGTAAAGGAACTGTCTCTTCGTTTCAATGTATATGCAACGCAAATGGGTATGAATATGTGCCTGGTGATTTGCGACAATGCAGAGAAAGTAAGAATGATACTATTTAGTTCCTCGTAATTTTAAACTCAAAAAATCATGTTGCTAACTTTCTTGGGTGTAGACGTGTTTCTAGAATAAACAATATAAAAACCATTATTAGTTAAACAATTTTCACTTGATTCTGGCACCAAATGCATCTTTACCATAATGCATTATGCTACATAATAAGTTGTATTGAACACCTACAGGGTGGGGGAAATCCTGTACGTCAGGATGTATGTACTCGTCAGATACAAAAACGTACAACATAATAATAAAAGATGTACGTACTTATAATTACTTAAAGCCCTGTAGCTTCAATATCTAATTATGCAATCATGTTAATTTCCAGTACGTAAGTTATCTAAATATTACTATGTGTAACATGCTCTTAAATCTACAAACATATGCAAGGTTGAATAAAATATCCTGGCGTGCTTGAAAATTTGAAGCCCTGTACGTCAACATACAGCTTTCAAAATTGATTTCTCCCACCCTGACCTATAATTTATTTTTAGTACCATGCACAAGTGAGAATGCTGTAGCTGTATGTGGTGAAGGTGCATTGGATTGCAGGGGGACAATAAATCAACCACAATGTCTTTGTGATGTGAACAACAATTATATCACCGTTGCAAGTAGCACCAGCTGTGTTATTGGTAGGATAATCTCTCATTTTGTTTCAATACTTCTTTTTCTTTTTAAGTCATTGAAATTCCCCTCGCCACTGAGCAAATGCTGAAGTATTGCTGAGACAGACTTCAATGTACACTGCATTTTTTGTCTTTTCTTGACGGTTTTAGGTTGCTTTTTGCTTAAAAAAATTTGTCTAAAATTCAAGATCTTTTCTGCAATAATAGTTAATTTTTCCTGTTTTTTTTAGCTGATTGTCAAAATAACAGAGAAGCGTTAGCAAACTGTGGTCCAGGAAACAGTTGTCAAGGAACATACACATCATTTCAGTGTGTTTGTAATGCTAAAGGATTCACTAATGATCCAAGTAATCCTATGACTTGCAAGGAAGGTCTGTTTTATTTTCAATTTTTCATTAATTTTTGTCTTTCTTTGGACATTTTTTTGAGTCATAAATAAAATTATTTTCTTTATTTTCAGTTATATGTTCTGAGGTTACAGATGTCTCTGCTGTGTGTGGTGTTGGAGCAATTGGATGTGAAGGCTCAACAAGATCACCAACTTGTGTCTGTGATATTGAAAAAAGTTACATCACTTCAGAAGATGGCCACTCTTGTGTTTTAGGTATATTTCTATTTTTTTTACTGTATTGATCTTATAGTTTTTTGATTAATTAAATATGAGCACTTTATTTAATTTTTTTTCTACTTGTTAAACATTACTGTGAATAGCTCTGTCTATTCGTACATTCTTGCTTTTTCATGTTGAAATGCCATTTGATTTTTATGAAAGTTCTTATTAGTTCATATAATTGTTTTCATTTCTTTTCAGTTGGTTGCGAGGCAAACAAGATGGTACAAAAAAGATGTGGAAAAGGGAACACTTGCAAGGGAACTTACAAATACTATTCATGTCTGTGCACAGCTCATGGTTATGAAGCAGATCCTTTGGATGTTACAAGATGTGTTATGAGTAAGGAATAACATGTTTTTGGAGAGATTGTTTTTAGGAAAGTGTTGTATTTTTTTAGAAATTCTCATTACATATTGTTATTGTTTTCATTAGGTCAATGTAACAATGATAACGCTATAGAAATGTGTGGCGATGGAGCAACAGGATGTAGTGGAACTGTTCTAACACCATTATGTGAATGTAATACTGTTGGCTACATGCTCAGTGGAGATAAACATTCTTGCCAACCCAGTAAGCTTTTTTGCTTCCCATATACAAAAAGTAAACATGCACATTGAAATTATCGACAATGGCTTTTTTACCCCTCAGTATTATCTGGAAATTAAGTAAGAGTTTTTCTTTCCTTTCTAGTGCCTTGTAGATTCAACAAAGCATTGAACTGTTTGGATGGGAATTCATGCTCTGGAACGTTTTTTTCACCGACATGTGTTTGCAATTCACCTCACTATTTGACAGATCTTGATAATCCATTCACATGTTTGTATGGTATGGCCATATTTTATTCTCTATTCCTTGCATATCACTTGAATCCAGTAAATCTTTCTGAGAACCATGCTTCATACCTTTGTAAAACTACACCTTACTTTGAAATAAGATTATTTTCATTTTTCAAATATTGCAATAATCTCTTTTGCAAAGATTTACATAGCAAGAATGTCTGTGCTAAAAAAATCTTAACAGAAAATTCTTAACAGAAAAATCTTAACGGAAAAGTTTGAAAACCTTAACAGAAAAATCTTGATTTACTGTGCTAAGTATAATTATATGTAAAAGGATTTATAAACCACAGTAAATCAAAAAACAAGTAAAAAATAAAATAGTAAATAATGAAGCACTGTTTGTTTCTCTTACATTTTTCAGTATGTGTTATTGTCGACTTGTATAGTTTGAATTTACAGCTAAGGCATTTCAGGGCTTAAAATAAGAACCTGGGCAGTTAAACTATTATAACGGTAAAACTGGCTGCAGAAAATATTACAAAGTAGAAATAATCAGCATTTGCAATTGATCATGTAAAATAAGCCAAAGGTAATTAATTTTCAATTCTTGCTGGTCATTGACTTTTGACTGCTTTGTATTTCAAGACCTAAAAGCTTCTGGTGATCATTTCTTTGGAGAGTACCCAGATAACTTTAATTATTTTTTTAGAGTACTTGTTCAAATTTGAAAAGTCTTTAGATACATTTTTTGTTTACGTTTAATGTTATGTTGAAAATAAAACTTGTTAAATTCAGTTTTCTTTGAAAAGAAAGGTTTTGTTTGACCCTCTCTACTTTTCTTATTCATCTGTTTGTCGATTTTTTTAACCAGCTCCATGTAAGGTGGAAGATTGTGGAGGTGATGGCAGGCAGGGTGAAGATGGGTTATTTGCAACATCTTGTGAAGGAACGCACATAAAACCAAAATGTCATTGTAAAGATGGGTTTGCTGGATTTGGGACATCTTTGTGTACCGTCTGTAAGTTTTTGAGATTTGTATATTACACATTAAAGAGACAATATCAGGTTTTATTTGTACTACAGATAAATCTATTATTTATAGCTATTCATTTTTATAGTAGTTTCTTATCTGATTTGTAGAATGTTTCTTCAGATAGTTGTTTTTATGAAAAAAGTCTATTTTGAAAAGAATATGTTGGAAATTTGCATAGACTAACTACTATATTAAATGAATTTGAAAAAATCTGAACCTGTATCTTTTAATTAATTTTAGAGATTATTAGAGCCTTAAATTTACGTTTATACATTCTTAAAGCTTGAATTTTAAAGTTTGGTTTTCCAAACTTGTACGTTGTGTCTCCCTTTTAGTAGAAACCTCTATGTCTCTGGCAAGTTCTGTACACATTTAACAAGTCCATTTACCTCTTTAATAAGAACCCTCGAATGCACAAAGCTTTCAGTAGAAGCTATTGATTTCGGAAACATTGTATGTATAGGGCTGTAAAGTTGAATTGACTGTAAAGTTTTATGAAATAGTAATGAGAGTTAAGACTAAAAGATCAATCTGATGATAGGGAATAATAGTAGGTCAAATGGAAATGCGTAAAGTAATAGTAAAATTGCCTGTTTTCATCTTGAAGTCATCTGAGTTAAAATTGAGTATTTTGAGAATATGAAGGCATAGAATATAGAATATACACACAAAAGATTACATTTATTAGGAATAAGTTAATGGGCAAGATGCACATGTTAAGAATGGCATGCCAACACAACTAAATATTTTCACACTTAAGCACCTTTTGGGCAATTGAAACAGGTGGAAAATATTAATTTTCTGTTATCAAATTTGTCTTCAGTACCGTGTAGTGCTAACCCAGATGCAACTTGCCAAAATCACGGAGTATGTAATGGAACATATTTTTCATGGTCATGCAAATGTGATGCACCAGATTACATACAGCACAAACGTGATCCAACACAATGTGTTGAAGGTACATCTTTTATCAAATATTTCAATGGCTCCTTTAATTTAATCTTTGACGTGTCAATTGCCTTTATTAATCGTTAGAACTTGGTGTCTTTTATCCTTTCCTTTAGGTAAACTACTGTGTAAAAAATTAACAATAGGTATCATTCACATTGGTTTTCTAACAATATTTTTATGTCTAGCCCCATGTGATGTTGTGTCTTGTGGCAGAAGTGTAAGAGATGGAGTAACTTACAATCATGCTGCAATATGTGAGGGCCCAGTAAAAAGTCCCAAATGCAAATGTTATGCTGGTTACAGTGGTATGGATACACCATATTGCAAACCTTGTAAGTGCGTTTGACCAAGATATTTCTTTACTTGAAACAATGCAATATATTGCAAACCTTGTAAGTGCGTTTGACCAAGATATTTCTTTAGTTGAAACAGTTCAATATATTGCAAACCTTGTAAGTGCGTTTGACCAAGATATTTCTTTAGTTGAAACAATGCAATATATTGCAAACCTTTTATATGCCAATACTGATTCAAAGATTTATATTTAAAGATATTTGCTTTTTATAATTTTTTTTCTGTAATATAAATCAAATTTGTTGGTTAAATAAGCTTAATTGTGCACTATATGCCATGCTATTTTTTAAGTATTGAATAAAATGATTTTGTTTTAGGTAAACTTAATTTTGCCTATTCAAAAGAATCAAATATTGCCCATTCAAATAATTAATTTTGCCTATTCAAAACAAATCCAAAGAAAAAAGTTTTTCATATATATTATGGCTTCATAAATTTTGTATAGTAACGTGTTCTGAGAATCCAGAAGCAACTTGCAGCAATCATGGAAAATGCAAGGGGAATTTTTTCAAATGGACTTGTGTCTGCAATGGACCAGATTTTATTCAGAATGCTGCAAATCCAACAGAATGCATTCCAGGTATGGTTTTTTTCCTTACACTAAACTAAAGTTTTGATCTACGTTATTTATAAGTAAGACAGATAGAGATAGTAAGACAGTATGAAATATCTTTTTTTAATCAATTTGTTGTTTTTAGCTCCATGCATTAGAGAACGTTGCGGTCAAAAGCTTGTTTCAAATAGCAACATTGCTATTTATCATGCTTATCACTGTAAGGGGACAACTGCTGATCCAGAATGTATGTGCAAAGATGAATATGCTGGTACTGGAGGTCCATACTGTAGTAGAGGTAGCCATAATGTTTTTTTTACAACTCAGACAGAAAACTTAACGCTATATCACACTTTCAGAAGAAAATTCTGTGAGTTGTAACTCATTTGCTACACCTTTGAAATTGGCACTTGAAAAATAATTGAATAATGTATGTATTGTTTTGCTTTTTGAAAGTACGCTCATGTTTCTAGTTAAAATAAGATTATTTAATGTTGCAGAAACTTAATCTTGTTTTTTACATACAAGATTAGATTCTTACTACGAATTCCTGATCTTGGCTTGAATGCTTAAAAGTTATTTGACATGGGAAAACTTTTGTTAAAATGCTATCTAAGATTTAAAGGTTTCTTGTTTTGTTGTAATTTCTGACTGGATTTTTCCATTGAAACACTGCTTTTTCAATCAAATAGTTGCTTGTTCTGCGGCAAATGCTGTTGAGGTTTGTGGTAAAGGTGCAACAAATTGCGAAGGTTACAAAGACGATCCAGTTTGTATGTGCGACGAATCAAGAAAATATGTTACCAATCATGATGCTTCAAAATGTATCCTATGTAAGTTTACGGTTTCTTTGGTTTATGTTTCTATTTATCAATATCACACTACTATTTGCTTTTTTTATCGATGCACCCTCATTTTCCTTCATATTCTTGCAAAAGTTTACTGTTATTTTTGTGATAAATTTTAAACATTTAGCAACGTGTGAAAATCATCCAGACTTCAAGCTGTGTGGTCCTGGAAATAAATGCAAAGGGACTATGGATTCATTCCAATGTGTTTGTTCGGCAGATGGTTGGGAGATGGTGCCGGAAAATGTGAAAGAATGCAAGCAGAGTATGTTCAGATTTTCTTTTTCTTCATATTTCTTTGAATTATGAGTTTGATTTGTAGCAGCATATGTGGTAACAAATAAAGGAATTTCTACTAGAGAAGAGTTGATTATTTTACTTGTAGAATACCATTAATGCTTAAAATTTTTAAGCGTAAAGTTTGCTCATGCTAGAAACTTTACAAACCACCTATTTTCTTGTTGTAATAGTGGAATGTACAAAAGATCTTGCTGTCACAGCTTGTGGTACTGGTGCTATTGATTGTATGGGAACGTTCTTACAACCAAAATGTTTTTGTGATACGTCAGAAAATTTCATTACTCATCCAATAACAGGAAAATGTGTTGAAGGTAATTTCCAATTCTCCAATATTTGCTTTTGTTTTGCATTTTTGTGAAAAGTATGATTCTATTCTACTTGCTCTTACAGCTGCTTGTGAAAATAGCAAGACTTTTGTTGAACGATGTGGTATCGACAATTCTTGCAAAGGAAGCATTGACTCTTATATTTGCGTTTGCAATGCAAAAGGTTATAAATATGATCCACTCAAGCCAAATGATTGTAAAGAAGGTATGTGCGTGAGGTTATTTTAGTTTTCATCTTTTCATTAAAAATGTAATTACCTTAGTTATTGCATTCAGTTGATAATTATTTGACAATTTTAAAGAACTGCGAGTTTCCCTTTAATGCTGAGATCATGTATTATCCTTACAAATGCTTGTTTTTCTTCATAGTTATGTGTGATGAAGTAACTGATTACCAAGCAGTATGCGGTGATGGGGCAGTGTCATGTTCAGGTTCAACAAAAGATCCGATTTGCCAGTGTGATACAACGAAAGACTTTATTTCATCAATTGATGGAAAATCTTGTGTGCCAGGTACGTTTGTTAATTTCATCAACCATAAAATTAATCTTAAGATGGCTGACTTGATAAAAATTGACCTACTTAGACCATTGGTCATTCAAAGAACTGATTAGTATTTCATATTTATGAATTGAGTGGCATATGATTCTACAGATGGGAATAATTTTCATAATTTCTTGGCTGACTTTAACTTATGCATATTTCCATGCTTTTCAAGGCTATACAAGGAGTGCATAGTCAAAATCAACCGCCTATTTACCAATATGTTTTATACTTTGCTTAATATATTGTGGAAAACTTCAAAAATATGAATATTTCACCACCTGAAAGTGCACAATCCGCTTCTACTTTTCCTGCTAGTGAAAATGCTGATTATATTTACTCAGTTACAATTTTTTATGAAATTATAAATAAACTTTTGCTGTAGAAGATATTTGTTGTATGCCATCAAGAAGGTTAAATAAGAAGGAGAAACAACATTGTCTTTTCCCTTTGTATTTTTTAATTACTTCTTTTGTTTTAACGAGGTAATTAAAACAATGCGCTCTGTTACAAAAATGACTTTTTCGGCTACCGACAATTTTAACTTGATATTCCAGAGGACCTTCGAGTATTTACAACTTGGAAATATTTCTATGATTTCGTTATTTGAACACCTTATTCTTATCTTTATCGGCAGATTTTGAGAAATATTTATTCTGGAATTGCCATGAAAAGTTTGAAAAAGAAATGCGTATTGTGGCTTTTCTAATGACTTTTATGTGATCACTGTTTTAAGAAGAACTCCTATTCATAAAACCTTTCAATAGAGTCAAATTTCCACTGTAGTGGTGAAGGACTGCAAATAATATGGGCATTTCTAGGATTTCTTATTTTCGTTCTTTTTTTATCCAAATAAGGAAATTGTCGTTTATCATTTTAAATCAAATGTGATAATTCACTAGAAAAGCAATAAAAATATACCAAATAAAGAGATCGCTAATTACTGAAATGAAACATTTCTTAATTATCAAAACTGTAATTATCGAGGGCGTGGT
>JANSTP010188883.1:0-10017 GCA_025330745.1 Cladonema radiatum | reverse complement strand
AATTTTATTTATTTTTTAGATTTCTTATTGATATGATTCTTAGATTAATATAGCTTGAGAAACAACTTTCATTAATTTAACTAAAAATGTTGTTTAAATATTTTAGTGACTGTAATGTTTTTTCTATGTAATTTCTTCAGTCTTTCTGTGTTCAACTCCCTTATTATTACTACTATTAAAGCAGAATAACTTTTCATCCATAGCCGACTGTAGTAGCAGTATGGAGATAGCGAAGAATTGTGGCCGTGGCAACAAATGTGTTGGGACAATTAAATCATATATTTGCAAGTGCACAAGTTTAGGATTTGCATCAATTGAAGACGACCCTCAACATTGTAGAGAAGGTAGGATATTGCTAATTGACATGAACGCTCAGAAATGATTGAACTTTTATGAATATTAGCATGCAAGTTCATTTATATTAAAACTTTTGATCGTGATAGTGATGTGTGATGAAATGATGGACATCACAGAGGTTTGTGGAGAAGGAGCCATAGAATGTGTGGGCACTGCTCGGTCACCGAAATGTATTTGTGATGAAGAAAATGATTATATTACTTCAAACGATGGAAAATCTTGTATTGCAGGTGACAATGAGTTATTATTTTTTATACAAAAAACCTTACTATAAAAATAATTTACTTTACTTTTTGTATAGATTTTCGAAGCATTCATCTGTAAAATACATCTATAAAATTTGAAATATTCACATTGATTCCTTTTCTACCAGTTTTAATGATTTCTTTCTGCTATTTTGATAAAAAAGCTCAAAAACCGCCCCCTTCCTCCTTGGTTACACCAGCGGAAGTATGCAAACGTTCTTGGATTGCAATGCTACTTCTGAGATGTTTTCATTTTGACGATCTCATGCGCTGCCAATATAGAATAATATTCGAACTGAAAAAAAAATTGCTTTTGCGATTATAGCCACCTGTGAACACAGTCCATTAATGCACATGAAATGTGGCAAGGGTAACAAATGTGTTGGAACGTACAAACACTTCACTTGTTTATGTACAGCATATGGGTATGAACCACACCCTACAGACATGTCACAATGCGTGCAAAGTACGTCAACATTATTGTTTTTTTCCTCCAGTAATAACAAACATGATAAAAACTATCTCTTTTTCAGAATGCACTTTTCTTTCGTTCGATTGTTCAGATATTTCCACTAACAATTTTGAGTTATTTTTAACCACTACATTTTAGAGCAATGTACTACAGATATAGCAGAAGATGTTTGCGGCGACGGAGCAACGGACTGTATGGGTACAGTGCTCAGTCCGAGCTGTCGATGTGATAAGAAAGGATATATGATGGCTGGCGATAAACATTCGTGTCAACCAAGCATGTTCAATATTCCCGTTCACTTTGTCTTAGCCTCATTCATTATACAGATTCCCACAGTTTTTTGCGTCTCAATAACCATATTTGCGAGAGCTTAGTTGCACTTTCTATAGTAGCAGATCAACTGTTTGCCAAGATAACAGTTTTTTAATATCATCACTTTCATTCAGACTTTAGATTCAATATTCCACTAGTTTTTATTTGTTTTTGTTGGTCATTGTTTTATTTTATTTTACTGTTTTACTTATTGGTCTGATGACATTAGCTTCATATCCTCGTTAAAGATTGTCATATTTGTTTTTTTGTCCAATACCCGAAATTGAAACAAGGATTTCTTCAAAACTTATACAAAATAGTAAAAACTGGCAATAATATATAATTTACTTAGTAACACTTTGAGACTTGACTTCATCCTATTTTGAATATCTGATTACATTTATTACAAACTACATGTTAATGTTTTTTTCCAGTGGACTGTAGGTTCAATAAAGAATTACAGTGCGGTGAAGGGAATTCTTGCAAAGGGACATATTTTTCTGCTGTGTGTGTCTGCAATGGACCTGCATATATACCGGATCAAGGGAATTCTACGAGGTGCAAAGAAGGTATGAGTTTCAGGCAATTTTCATATTCTTATCATTACTACTTAACTTCAGTATTTATGTAGGGGCTTTTTTTCATGAGATCATGAGATGTATCTCTATCGATTTCTGATATAGTTCACCTGACTAAACCAGACCACAATGTTAAAAATGTTGTTTTCACGAAAAGATAAAATAAAACTCACTTTCATTAATTATTCACGTTCTTTTAAAACAATGCTGAACTCATAATACATTTAAAGAAATTTTAGCTACTTTTTAGTTCTCTAAAATTGGTACTGAATTTGTTTTTAAAATTCAAATTTAATGACCGCATCCTCGCAGTTGAAAACTGGTTTAGATATAGTTTAATTTCTTCATAATTCGGCAGTTTCGGCATGTTGTTTTTTATCTTTTCTTATGTTTTTTGTCTCTTTATAAAGAATGTGTAATACCTATATATCAGAATCTTTACACCATACTCTATTCTAACGGTGACTAACTTCACCTCTTTTGGGGTTGTGTGTTGTTCTTGTTTGTATCCTACGTATAACTTTGGTCTAGCTGAATGTGACTACACACAGTGCGGTATGGTTATGCACGGTAGTGTGCCTCATTACTACGCCAGTCGATGCGAGGGTACATACAACGAACGAAAGTGTATTTGCAGAGAAGGGTACAACGGAACCAATCAACCATATTGTAAACCAGGTACGGTCAGACTATTAGCAGTATTTTAACAAACTTTTTTTTGCCATATGAAAAAGTACTGGCACAAAGTTTCAGATTTCGACTCTATTACAAAAACGTTACATTATCATTAACGTTAATCTAAATTTAAAAAAGCACAATTGAATCCACACATTTATTATGTTTGATAAATTTCTTGAAGTTTTTTCCAAGCGACTTTTTCTGCATCAAAACTTATGTGATTTTATATAGAGTCTTGTAACGATGACAATGCAATGAGCTGCGGTGGAATTTCTGCACGGTGTAAAGGTACTGTGGAAAATTGGAGTTGTGTTTGTGACTCGCCAAAGTATATCCTTGATGCTGCAAACCCACGCATGTGCAAGGAAGGTAACTTGTTTATTTCTTGGATTAGATTTTTTCTTTCACCTTTGTAATTTCCTAATTATTCTGATTGTCATTTCTACATAATTTTTTTCTTTTTCTCATTCAGCACTATGTCAAATCGAGCAGTGTGGTTATGGCTATATAGACAACGTGCGACAGAATTTTGCAATCTCATGCACTGGTACATATGTGAAACCTATTTGCCATTGTAGAAAAAATGGTTTTATATTGAAAGATGGTGTTTGCGTTATTGGTAAATATTATCATTCTCTTTTTTCAATAGCCGAGCCAAGAAAGGATTTTCAAATTTACTTGTCTAATGTTATGGTCGCGAATATATAGATGGAAAGGTACTACTGCTAACGATGTCCTTTGTTTTAGATCCCAACTGCAGAAACAGCACAAAAGGACGCCTTTGTTCATTGCATGGTGAATGCATAGGAAATTACTTTCAATTTGAATGCAAGTGTAAAGCACCGCAGTATAAGCTATCAAAAACTGATATACAGAGTTGTGAAGAAGGTAAAACCTGGAAAATATGCAGGTCTTATCAGGACTAGTATAACTAATTATATTATATAAAACTTCCATGTTTCTCTTTAGCGCCATGTCATTTAAGTCAATGCGGTTCAACTAAAGATGTTACAGGCAAACTCTTTTATCATGCTATCAAATGTTATGGTACATACCTCTCGCCATCATGTAATTGTAAGGAGGGATATTACATAAATCCTCAGACAATGAAATGTGAAGCTGGTAAGTTTATCTCTGTTATTTTTTGCATATATTTTTTTCTCATAATCATGAATCTCCTTTTTTCCCAAGTATATTCTTTCTAATCATATATCTCTGCTATTTCCCTGATATATTCTTTCTGGTCAATTATCTCTGCTATTTCTCAGATATATCCTTTTTAATCATTTGTCTGTGCTATATCTCAGATATATTCTTTATAAAATATGCTTTTAGTGAAAGAAAGCGCACTTTTTATTTTTTGATACATTCTAAATTTTTGCTCATGTCAGCAAGTTACTTATCATGCTAGCAATGAAAAATACTTTTGTTTATTAGCTCACTGTAGTACAGTACCCAACGTATGTGATGGAAATGGGGTATGCAGTGGTGATGCTTTCGACTACAACTGCACATGTTACGATCACTATGATAATCCCAAGGGAAATATCAAGTCTTGTAAAGAAGGTAGTTGCTCTTGTTTTTAAACTCTCTTACCCAAACCTAAAACATTCGCACTTAGAGTAGATATTCAAACTCTTGTGTTTTTTCCAATTTCATAAAATAAACGGCCAAGAATGTATGACAAGTTCACAAATATTTCTCGTATGAATGTTATTGCTATATAACTTCCAACATCATTTATTTGTAATTTATTCCTATATTTGTAATAGTAATTCAAAATGTTTTGATTTATATATCGACAATTTTCAATTTTTAGCAAGTTGTAATGAACACAAAGATGTTTGTGATGGTCATGGGTCATGCATGGGAACATTCTCTGTGTTTGATTGTATCTGTCATCCTGGTTTTCAACAGAAACGTTATCCCAATGGTATCCCTACTTGCGAAAAAGGTAAGTCAATGAATATGATCATTCAATTTAAATAATGGTATCTGCTAGATTCAGCGCTTTAATCGTAATAATGTTTGAGACATATTTCAAGTTTTTTCACTTTGATAAATTTCTAGTTTAGTAAATATCAATTATTTCAGTATTTAGATGTTTTATATGTTTAAACTCGAAGAGATATCTACAGTGATTTTCACAGCACTACTTTTGAAATAAATATATTTTCTAGCGAGATGCGTCGATCATCAGTGCGGAGGTACAGCCCTCGCTCCGTATGGAACATGTGGTAAAGATAATGCATTCGATAATTATACTTGCACATGTAACCATGGTTATCATCACCCAGTTTTACCGAACAATAAAGTCATCAGAACAGAGTGTGGATGTAAGCACCTTAAATCAATCATGTATTTTATCATGTACTTTAATACCGTTCACCTTATTGGTTACAATTTTCTTTAGTAAACCGAATTGTAGTTAAGTTTTGTGTGAATTTGTACCTACTGTCATATCTATACATGTCTATAGTACCGGCTTCATTACCGAGCTCGAATTTGATTTCTGTTATGGAACAATAACTAAGTTCTTAGAAAAATATAAGTAAACTTATTTTATTCTAGTGAAGTGTGACCCATCAAATTGCGGAATAGTTGGTGTGAAGGATTGCGTGGGCACACTTTCTTCATACATTTGTGAATGTGAAAGTGATTACATGCATCCTAACGATTCATCAGGCCATCCAATGAAGAAACATTGCAAACGTGAGTTTCTATGCCAACTTATGTTTTTTTCTCTGGAACTGTAAAATCAATTACCCAGTCAAAAGATTTTTTCTCTTGTTCTTATAAGTTTGTGACGCAAATTTTATTTTCAATAATTTTTAAACTCCAGCTAAATGTTCAAATGAGCAATGCGGAGGAAGTTGGGAAAATCCTCATGGGAACTGTACAGGTACAAAGTCGCAGTATTCATGCAATTGCCATCATGGATTCTCGCATCCATTGGATAAAAATGTGTTGGAACCAATCAAAACGATATGCAAAGGTAATCTGCGATAGGATTGTGTTGTTGTTTGTGCTTTCCAAACAAAGCTGTATATTTTTACGTTTCTAATATTTTCAGAGTCGTGTAAAATGTCGCAATGTGGAGTAAGTTATGAATCGCCAAATGACGCCGGTCACTATGGTAACGAAAATGAAAACAGTGGGAATAACAATGGTGGTGGGCAAAGCGGACCCGATCCTGGAAGTGATAATGATAACGGGGGTACAGGAATGGAAGGAAAGAAAATATATCACGGGAATTGCTCCGGTTCGTCTATCAGTTACAAATGTCGCTGCAACAAGGGATTTCAACCAGCTGCAGACAAAGCTGATAATATCATTCACACAAGATGTATAGGTTAGTACTGTTTCGAATGGTTGCGAAGTCTTAATAATCAATTTATTCATTCATAAAACCATTTTTTGCTTTCGCAGATATAGACGAATGTGCAATCAACCGTGATAATCTATGTGACAAGAATGCCGATTGTATTAACTCGCCGGGCGGCTTTTATTGTAAATGTCGGCAAAATTATCTTGGAAACGGTACAAGAGAAGGGGGTTGTTATCGTAAGATTTATTTTTTCCTCATTATTTGCAATTCATGATTTTATGTTCGTTCTCTTTTGGTTATTACCAGATTTAATACAAGGTGTTACCGAAAGTTTGGAGGGTTTTCTTTATCAAATTTTTCGGAAAGTATTCATGACAGTGTTTTGTGACGAATAAAGTTTCATGTTCTTCAAAAGTTTTTTCTTAATTATTCACCTGCTTATTGAGTAATTTGTGTTTAACAAGGTTTTTAGGTGACTTATTCCCTAGTTACCTTTGTCATCTTGATCTCTTCTTGAGTTTTAGTGCAAATAGATAAAGTAAGTTTTGTTTAGCCACTCTTAAATAACAGGGATGAAACACATTGAGCGCCAAAGTCTGATTTCCAAGGAGGTCCCATATAAACGCCATTACTGATTTAGGTCCTAGCTTAATTATGCTCCCAAGGAAAGGAAAGATATTGTACTCGCTAGACGACCGAGGCGTGGGTTTGTACCCGGAACCATCAGATTCACCGAACCTTAAGATTCGCTACCCGATGCGCTACCAACTGCGCTACGCCCCCATACATTGAGATATTGTTATTAAATATACTTTCAGTGAACGGTGGTTGGGATAAATGGAAGTACAGCATATGTAGTGCAACATGTGGTGGTGGCCATTCAAGAAAAACACGTGACTGTCTTGTACCAATCAAATATCGAATGAAAGGATTGTGTGAAGGTGAATCGGTAGTTGAGGATCTCAAATGCAACGATTTCCCTTGTCAAGGTTAGTTAACTTGTTACTCGGATCACCCTTTTATGGAAAGAGTGAGATTTCCTGTTGATATTGACAACTTTCTGCCCTATACCCTGAATGGAGTTGAACGGGTGTATCATATTGCACACATTTTTTATAAGGACCAGTAAAATCCGACGTGAGCCTGTTCTTATTTTTTGATGAAAAATAAGCTAAATTTTTCTTAAAGTGTTCTTATGTACCACTGGGTTTCTCAATTTCTTACTATATGTAGAAGAATGTGTGCTTCGTTATTATCTTGCGTCTCAATTTCTTCTCAGCTTGCACTAATTTTTGGCCAAAATCTGAGGCCGGTGTTCTTATAAATTTGTTCTCATAAAAAAGTGTATATTAGGAATACGTTCAATTGCTTTGCACTTCACCTACAGTCGTGTACAAATTATAACGAAACACCTTCAAATTTTAATGAAAATGCACTCAATGACCCCCGTACCCCCTAATCAATGTTGCTTGGTGGCAATTCATGCTTATGAGTCAGCATACATTCTAAATCAACATTGAATCGGGTAATGGGAGTGAACTAAGATTCTTAAAATAGTGTTTCATAAAATTTGTCCTGCATTGCAGGTACCCAGATGAGCATAGGTTTGGACATAGCTTTGAGATACTTAAATTATCGTTTTTTCAGGGTTATGCATGCATCAAAAATGTGACTGCCAAAACTCAAGATACCTGTCTGATATTTACCTTCAAATGAACACGGAGATGCGAGATATCGATGGTTACAATCAACAACTGCACAATCGACATTATTTCAACAACGAAAAACACTATGGACACCATCAAATGGACAATCATATAGAAGATTCATCGTGGCAACACTATCAAGGTGATGTGACATTCAAATATGAAGACGCCAAAGCTATGTTGTCAAAGTTTGCACAACTTGCATCACGTGATCTTTGTAAAGGTAACCTATTTATCTTCATTGAATCTTTTGCTTCCTGGCTGTCAGGAACTACAAGGCTGAACTAGTTGTGTTATAACATAAGGCTGAGAACGACATAAGGCAACGAAAGGTATTCTTTAACCGGTACGCAGACATGACGTCACTGCGATTGCGTTATTGTATATAGTACTACGGAGCTTATTTGTGAAGTCTTTTGACGCTTATCGATCGAAACTACAACAATCTCGCACCCTGCATTTAATAATACTAACACTCTTAAAGCAGATAAAGCTATAAAAATAATTGATTTATCCATGCTTTAGTTAGGTCTGAAGTCAATAAATATGAAATATTGTTTAGAAATACACTAGACCCCAAGAGGGAAAGAACTTGATAAAATACCAAGGAGTGTTTTGTTTTAAATATTAAACGAAGGAAAGTAAAATGAACATTCGTTGGCAGTAAGACAAAATGCAAAGATAAATTTTCGTTTTATATTTATTTATTCTACTCTTATCAGGGATTGGTGAGGAAAAAACGCAAGAGGATTACGATCGTGAGTTGTCACGTGACATCCATCAAGTTGAAGAAGCTCTAGAGGATTTGAAGAGACGTAAATATGAATTACAAGTGGTGATCGACTGTAACGAAAACCCGCACATTACACATCGTTTGTTCAGTATGTTCAGAGATCTAATGAGACATTACACGATGATGAGGTTTACGAGAGATGATATGAATATTGAGAAGAAAGCAGTTCTAAGGAAACTTTCGTTTTGCACTAATGCTAGAGGTATGTCTTCAATCTTTCTATGACTACTTTGCTCTACTCTGAAGAAAAAGTAGTATATTTTTTAAAGGATTTTCCCTTTAAAATATGTTGATGAATAAGTAGCTGCAGCAAGCTGAAATCTTTAAAAATTCTGTTTGAAGTGTTATGAAATACACAGACATATTATCTTTGTAAGTTGCTGTCAATGCAACCACAATACCACCGCATCCAATCTCGTATATTCCCTGTTCTTAGTGTTAACAGCTCTTGAGGTATTCTTTCCCTGTTGCGTTTGTCTCATTTTTAAATAATTTGTAATATATTTCTTCTAGAAGTTGATTTCGATGACATGATGGAAATATTCAGAAGAGATAGAAGAGAAAAATATTCTTTTTAATAGCATCCACTGATTAACTTATCTAATGAAATATACTTTTTTATGATAGTTAGCACTTAAAAACGTAAAATTCTTGTATTTCGTGAATTTATTTTATCGAACTTCTTTATCCTATACATAGAATTTAATGTTTTTTTTGTTTTGTTTTTAAAAAAATATATTCTTCGTACTTTCGTGACTGTAGTTTGTGCCCATTAAATTCAATAAAAAGATATTTTTTTCCATACTAGGACAACAGGTTCTTTTAAAACGCAACTTATGCATGTTCTACCTATTAAAGTCTCAACAAGAAAAAGCTCAAAATTATCCAAAATGAAGTGTCTCTTTACATGTTTATTGGAGTAACTAATGGAATTTCAGTTTTCAGATTGTTTGCAATGTTATTAGTGCAACCTGTCCTGTACGTCTTTTTTCTTTTTTTTATTGACGCAGATTTTTCTGAAAAGTCTATCATTTTTACGTTTTATTTATATAAGTTTTTATGTGCTATTGGTTGGATTACCTTTTTTTCACTTTTTATTAATTTTTTTTTTTACCAGTGTTACTTTCTTTTACTGCTTTTTTTCTAAAAACTTTTGAGAGTCGGTTTGAATCGCGTATTTGGTTAAGGGTATGATTGTACTCAATTTTGTTCCCAGATTTTTTCGATAAAATTCTTATATGGTATATATTATAATGTTTATACAATTTTATATGATTTTTTAGCACTTTTTAATTAAATTTTTAGAGACTAAGGAGGTTGAAACATTGCAAACTTTCGTAACATCTTTTTGTAGGAAACCATATCGGACTTTTTTCACATTTTTAGAAAGTAAAGGATTATTAGCTGTAAATGAAAACATTTTTAACTTTCAACAGAGTTTTCTTAACCAATTTGCCTTGTAATTAAGCACATTTCTGATGTATGTATTATTATTGTTATTACGCTAAAAAAATTAATTTAGAGAACCATTTATAGAATTTGTTTTTC
>JANSTP010188772.1:0-11832 GCA_025330745.1 Cladonema radiatum | reverse complement strand
AAGTACGCATTTTTCTTTATGCTCTATCCGTAAATCTTGTAAAAAAGCACTGGGATGGAGTGTACATACTCTCCTTTTCTTTAATTCATGCTTAAAGCACGCATATATTGCAGGACGTATATATACGTCTTTCGGGAGGTTGCTAGGACGTATATATACGTCTTTCGGGGTCTAAAGGTTAAGAGCCTTGATTGGTAGTGAAAGTCATTATGACAACTTTATGAGAATTACCAACTTTATTTCGAAGCTTACTCCTGACTTCTATTATTTCATAAGGAAGCATTACTGTGCACGACTTTTATAATTTCAGGTTGGAGAACAAATTATTTTGTCAAGGCTGAGAAAGTCGGTGGTGGTGGACAGATCATAGTAAAATCTATTGTTAAAGAAAGAAAATGCAGTTTCTAAAAGGCAAATCATTATTTAACACTCAAGTTACTACAAGCAAAACATCGTACTTTTCTATATAAATCGTGATATACACCTATCGCTACATTTAAATGCATAGGAAATAAATTATTTTCGTCGTCCGCCTTCGTTGATTGATGCAACACATTTTTTCCACATAATCTCCTGCAAGTTTTCTGGACACGGAAAGTAGTCGAAAACTGCGTCTCGAATTCTGTTGATTCGTACCGGATCTAATTTTCTTTTGCCCTTCGTACCACCACAATTAGAATTATCTCGCTCGCTTTCGGAAAACATAACACGTGCTAAATTTAATGCAAAATTCTGTATGGACACAGAAGCGGTCTTTACTTCTCGTATTTCGCTGGGAGAAAGTTCGTCTTTTGCATTAGATTCGCCATCTAAAAATGAAAACCCTTTTGGTTTCAATGTAACATGTTTCTTTGATGGGCTTTTGATCGTGTAGAGGTTTTTCGTTTCTTGGTCATTTCAAAAAGCAAATTGGATTGGTTTTGTATAATAATGTTCTGTCTCTCTATTATTTTTGCGATGTCACGTTGCATTTGAACAAGCATTTGGTTGACTGTACCCATTGTAAGTTGAGGCTGAAAAAGGAAATATAGCAAGTATATTAACAAAAGTATAAAATAGGTTACGGTAATCAACCTTTAATAAGATGAATAATTTAATTGCTTCAATTCTATTGCTTTAAGTATATAGATTTCAAGCACATTCGACTATACTTTTATTACCATTTTTGAGAACACTAAAATAAAACACACTATACAAACACAAATTTAAACCGAAAAGTGATTTTTCTCCATATGCAAACTAATCAAAACCAATGAAAATCGCAACATACCTTGGCTAACCTCAACCCAAAGAAAAAAATTTCAGAAAAACTATACCAATAATTGAAGGGAACCAGAGATCTACAGTAGTCTGCAATTCAAAGCAGTATGAAATTACAATTTGTAATCAATTAATTGAGAAGATCAATTACCTTGTGCAGTGATTCTTTATGTTCGATTGTCATATGTCTTTCAATGTGGCTACGAGAGTCGTTTGCAAACGAATGACGGTAAGTTTCATTTGTGATTGAAAATGTCAGGTTTCTTGTTGACGTAGACGTTATAGACGTTTCCAAATCACCTAGAGACTCAGGCGCGTGAAAATCTTCTCTAGAATGCTGCTCCAATACTTCCGTGCTATCATCATTTTTGTCTAGATCATCGTCATCAATATCCGATTCAACTGCCCCAAGTGCAACGTCCTCTGCCTGTAGAGAAAAAGAAATGAGCCCATTAATAATTCCGAAGAATTCAGAGCTACAATCCGAATCTGAAAATAACAAAACTACAGAATCAACCCGTAAATCAACCCATTCGAAACATAGGCACGTTTACGGATATATTGTTACATCAAACATTAATGAACTCGTCACAGAAGATAATAACAAAGAAATTTCTTTTGTAGATTCTTTTGCGGGCATTCACTTTTAATACAGGGCTTAGAATAAAAAGCGGTCAATGGTTAATGACCACCAAGCGCTTACAATTGATCACCTTGAATTTGTTTGGCATTATCAAACTTTAATACCAGTACATACATACTGTACTTTAATGTCATTTTATTTTTTTATTCTTATCATAGTATGAATTTTGTGGTTAAAAAGCCTATGCATGACCAACTTGTTTTTTCTTTGATTTACCAAATTTTAAAACCCAAGAACATTTGTGAGAAACTAAAACAACTTTTTGAAACGCTTGACCTCTTATTAAAAATTAAAAAAGTAGGACTCTGTGAGTAGTACTGTACTTGCCAGTTTCTTTTCAACTTCAGTTTTCTTGGCTTTCTTTGCAGGTCTCGTAATTTCCTTCTTCTTTCGCTTCAATGGTTTCGACGGCTTAATGCGTTCCTTGACGACAAAGTCTTCTTCTTCATCAGACGTTTCGATTTCAGTGTCTTTTCTTATTTGTTCCAAGCGTTGTGCTATCGATGGTTTGCGTTGTGTTATCGACGGTTTTTTTACCTCTGTCGCCTTTTCCTGAGAGTTAAATGAAGAGAAATTGGCTAATTTCGTTTATCAAGAAATTAGATTTTCTCAAACAACTTATGGTGAAAGCAAAGTAGCTACTGTAAACAAAATTGAAATCACAAAACTCCTTCTAAATCTGAGAAATAAAGTTATGCTTTCACCTACTGTAAACTGTAAGGCATTAAAAATGTTTTTCAAAAAATGAGTCTAAATGCAGATCTCTATATCTTTGTTTATATTTGTTTATCTCTATGTGTTCTATTTTCATGGCAGTCTATGCTCAATATAACACTATGATGTCCAAAAAGAATAATATCAAAATGTGAAGTCAAAATTGCACAGATTCTGAAAAATGGAAAGAAACACGTACCTTATTTCCTGAATTCAATTGTTGCTCTTTTTGATCAGGAGTTTTATATTGCGGGTCATTGATCGCATTTTGCTCGTCTTTTTTTGCTTGGTCTTGAATTTCATCGACGTTGAGGTCCCAAAATATCTTTTTCAAATATGTTTCATCATCTGGAAGAAAAAAGAAAAATATTTTATTAAGTAAAATGTAGATGTCCTATGCAAAGTTAAAACTAGAATATAGAGTTTCACACACTGTGAGATTATTACTCTGATAATTTGAAAACACGAATTTAGATTTCTCTTTTCGGAAGGATTTATTTAGGTTAAGAAATCTTTATTTTATCTGAAAAAGCCATTCCTAAGTTTGAAACGAAACCAGGGCCGTCTATAATAAGATGATAATATCACACTTTTAATTTTGTATTATGTATTTCTCTAATAAGAATGATGTTGTGAACTGTTATATCATATGATATCATTATAGTCATGTCATTATTTTCAGACCCTCCTCTCTTCGTTTCAAGTTGGACGATTAATTATTCTGACCAAATTTTTTGACTAATAAATTTTGACATGAACCTAAGAAGAAAACTACACAGAAGGCTAAAATGAAACAAAAATACATAATAATTTCATGTTTTAATTCTACTTAGATAGAATAATGGTATATATTAGAAAAGACAAAAGAAAATTGTTTTACTCTTGAAATTGAAAATATCTTACCGTGTAGTTCTATAACCTTTGCTTTCTCAGGCTTTTCCGTTTCACAGCGTGCATTAACAATCGATCCTTTGACGTACCTTGTTTCGACAATCTTCTTCGTCGGAATTATAACTAAGCTCTTATCATAGAAAAAATATAAAATTGCTTTGCGGTAAGAACGAGTGAGCGTTCGTAATGACATTGTATATCCAATATTTTGCGTAAAAAATATCCGTTTTGAAAACTTGCAGTCTGCTATCTGTCAGAATAAATTAATTTTAAATGTTGCTTTTAAGAAACTGATCTTTTATACTAATTAAATTCTTTTTTTGATCATAGTTTTGTGATAGAAAGGTGTTTCCTTTGAAAAAGGTGATTTTTTTGTGTTAATGTGTTGAAGCTTTGATTTTATTTCAGTTTATCTAAATTGAGTCAATTATGAGAAAAACATGCCAATTAAGAAACTTTTATATTGAAATCGAAAATTAGAGACTTGACTTTAATGATATCAAACAATTAATTTTATATTAAGTTTCATCATGACGCAAACAAAACCGACGCACTAGCAAAATGACGTACTGTATATAATATAACCGAAACCAAATTTAGGATTGTCATTTCCAAAGTTAATCCAGCTGAAATTTAAGTTTAGTTGTTTTACAAATATGAATATTAATAGTATTTTACTTATTATGCCGAGGTAAAAAAATAATTAAGTAATAATACACTTGACTTTCGGTAACTCGAACACTCGAACTACTCGGCAGGTCGAACTTTTTTTGGTCCCTTAAACCATAAAACCCCTTTCGGAAGCACTCGAAAACTCAAACACCTCAGTAGGTCGAACTTTATTCAAGGTCCTGTGAAGGTTCGAGTTATGGAGAGTCGACTGTAATGATAAATAATGCGCAGTTAAACCATAAACGTAGGTTTTTCCGAAGATACCCAAAAGGAAACCCAGACGATACATTTATCCAACGCATCGATAGTTTGGCAAAAACACTGTCTACACTGTCTACTGTTTTTATTTCAATGAAAATGTTTTTTGGCGAAGTATGAGGGTTTTTCATACGCAACAACTGCCCAAAGCTGTTTCTCTACGTATTGACTGTAAGGATTACGAACACATGAACTCTCAAATTTTTGTCATTCTTGGGGGGGCACGTGCCCCCCCAGCCCCTCGGTAGCTACGACACTGTTTTTGAGATTATAATCATTTGCTAACGTATTAGTTGAAAAAACATACTCTAAAGAATCTTTTTCGCTGTTAAGGCCTCCATCATTTAAGATCACCCCTCCCCCCAGACCAACTCGAAGCCACACGAGACTTAAAAAGTAGTTCGAAATAACGAAAGTTCGAGTTATCCGACGGGAATTTAGTTCCATTTTCTATGAAGGGACCAAAGTAAAGGTTTGAGGGTATGAGTTACCAAAATTTTACTGTATATCTGTTCTGAGCTGTTCTAGCTCTGATAGCTGAGATCTCCAGAGCACAAAGGCTTTCCAACTTTTCTGAAATCACCAACTGAGAGATTTTTGATGTTACGCTTTTTGATTGGAAGAGAAGACAAACTAAGCAAACAAACATACATATAAACATTCAACTGTATATGAAAAAAAGTTTTCCGAAAAATATTTTCTCTTTAATGTGTTCAGAAATGCATTGCTCTGCAACCTGGGATTCAGAGCAACTTTTTTAGAGAACATGTCTTTAATGTCTAGAATCCATAATGTAAAGATGACTGGCATCTGGAACGCATGTCTTGTACTCGCTGCCTCTTGCAGCTTCGTTAGGGAAGTAACTTTTGCCCGATATTAGAGATGTCTACCTTTTGGAAATTCGAAAATATGACCATCGTTTGTTTTCTAGGAAAGCAGAGCCGTCTCCCTTTTAGCTCGTCCTAGAGCTTTAACTGTATACCGTAATCAAAATACATACTTTAGCGAAGTTTCGAATTTGTGAAATACATGGCTAGAAGCAAAATTTATAATCTGGCAGAGACTTATATACATAAACCACTACTACGATAAATAGAAACGGTAGAGTAGAGGTGCCAAGGTATAAGAAAAAGATTAGAAAAATAAAAGATATTGCGATCCTAAGATTCCCACTTAAACCACTGTTTCAAGTATGGAACACAAAAGCAAAGCTAGTGGATGACCTTCGAGATTAGTATGTACTTTGAGAATCATTGAGCAAATCTGGGATATGTTAACCCTATTTCGGGTGGGGGTGAGGGTATAATTACCCCTCCGCTGTCAAACTTTTTTATAGCGAAAGACTTTTTGACTTTCAGTAGATTTTAGTTGTGAACATTTTGGCCAAGTTTAATTTTTATTTTTCGCCATCGGGCATGCCCGAAATTTCCAATTACCGTGATTTGTGATGACGTCATCACTTTACTCTTTGAGTGAAATTAATAGTTAATTTAATAAAAATCTATTTAATAAAAATGTATCAATGCTAAAAATGTTCTAACTCTAAGAAATGTTTTAAGAGGCGCTAATTATCGTTTCAAATATGAACTGCTGTACAAAGTGCAATTATCTTGAGTTAATCTGTACAGCGGTTTGAATTTGTTTTCAATATCAGTCAAATCATTTAAAACGGCAATTAAGAAACATATATTAAAATCAGAAAAATTTTCGAAGCAGTAACAGCAGAAAAAATGGCTAAAAATTTAAGTAAGTATGCAAAAAAACGTATCATTACGCTATACAGACTCGGATTGATGTACGCGGAAATTGTAAAAGTCTTAAGTGCAGAGGGCATTTCCTGTAGTCGTTTCGCTGTGGCACGAACTGTAAGAAAGTTCCTCCTAACAAATTCTATTACGAATAAGCCAAAAACCGGACGACCAAAGAAGTACAATGATATTCATGAGCAATTTATTGATCAATGTTACGAAGAAAATGACGAGTTACCAGCACACGGTAAGTACTGACGTTTTTGAAGAAAATTATTATCACCATTTTTCCAACTGTGGAGATCAAATTTATAGTTTAACCTCTTTCTTTTTCTAGAAATAGCAGCGAAAATTAAAGACAAGTTTAACATCGATATATCCGCTACACTCGTAAGAAACATTCGTTCGAAGCTTGGATGGACGCTGAAAAAGCCAAGATATTGCCAAGTAGTGAGGGAGGTCAACCAAGAAAAAAGATTGGTGTTTGCGAAAGCATGTTTAGAAAGCGGAGAACAGTTTGATGACGTCATTTTCACAGACGAATCGACCATTGAAATGGAATGGCATGCGAGAATGTCCTTCAACAAAAAAGGAAAAAAACCGAAGCTGAAGCCAAAGCCGAAGCATCCCTATAAAGTTCATGTCTGGGCGGGAATTTCGAAACGAGGCGCGACACAAGTTCTTATCTTCACAGGAATCATGAGGAAAGAATTTTATGCGGACCGGATTTTGGGCAAGGTACTACTTCCCTTTATAGAAAAGAAGTTTCCAGATGGTCATCGTTTTCAGCAAGATAACGACCCGAAACATACAAGTAAGAATACATATGATATTTCATTGATTTTGCGTTTGAAGTTTGTTTACGATAAATCCATTTTGCTTTCTATATAATTTTACTCTATTGTTGTGAAGAATGTCTTGCGATGTTCGTCATAAATGCTTTGGGATAGCAGACGATAAAGTTTTGTTTTGTTAATCATGAATATTGTCCGATGTGTTACCATAAGCATTGACATTTTAACCAAAGTCCATAGACATCTTCAATTCCAAGGGATGTTTTATCTTAGACCTTTGTACTGATGGGGCCAGTGTTTTATCCAGCCAATTCCACACACCGATATACAGTGTGAGAAACTCAATCTTTAATCTATTCTATTAATCTCAATCTCTGAAGGGATAAAAAAACCTTTTCAGCTCATTCACTTTGTATGTTTTAGAGAAAAAAACTATATTTTTAGAACAATATTTTAGCCGCTAAGCAGCTTGTTTTCTAGAATTTAATTTTAAACCTGCTGAACTAGCCCACATTGTGCTGGAAAAAAGCTCAATCTTTATACAAAATCGGTGTGTGACCAAATTGGCTGGATAAAACCCTGGGGGCGTTTCGGATATGTTTGAATCTTATACATTTTTTTTTGTAACAGTTAATTCCAACCTTTGGCTGCCCTTCTTATCTTGGAGTGAAAAGTTGGTCGGAACTTTGTTACTATATGTTCTTATTTGCTATTATGTTTGTCAATACCTTACTGTAAATATTTATGGGATTATGAATGCTGATATTACCTTTTGATATTCTTGACCCTTCAAATAGTCTTGGGGTTTGTTTTAGTTTGCTCCTAAAAATTGCGGTCTATGTTTATATGAAATTGCTCATTTAAAAAGGCACGTGACTCTAAAACAATCGTACTTAATTTTTTTTTTTTTTCGAGAGGGAGTTTTTGATTTACACAGAAAATTCACTTTATACCTTTAAAAGTTATTCTTAAACTCGTTATTGTTTGAAATTAATGACATTATTTCACTTTTTGTAGGTAAGTACACAGCAGAATTTATGGTCAAGAACGGAATTAATTGGTGGCGCACTCCTCCCGAATCACCGGATTTAAATCCGATCGAAAATGTCTGGCATGAGTTAAAAGAACATATTCGAAAAAAGGTAAAGCCGAAAAAGAAAGATGAATTGGTCAATGGAATTTTACAATTTTGGGCGAAATTTAGTAAAAAAAGGTGCAATCAATACATCAATCATCTTCATAAAGTTTTACCGGTTGTGATCGAAAAAGAAGGCCAAGCAACTGGATATTAAAATATGGCTATGATATTTTTTCTTATTTTATTTTATTGTTAAATGAATGAAACCAGTATTTTTGAAAGCAGTTTAAATGTCAGTCCTAAAATAAAACACTGTAACGAAGGAAGTTTTCTGTTTGCGAAAAAAACCTTAATTAAGGTCATTTTTTGTATTCTGTTAATATTTTCTAATAAACACGACTAAGATATACATGACCTACTGCACTGTAAATCATGAATTAGAAAATGAAATTATCAGCTGTGTCAAGACGTTCAACCATAAAGAACAGAAGTCATTTAATTCTGTCGTTCGTTCTAAGTTTTAATAGACCGGTTTCATAAGAAAATGTGTGAACTTATTTATTATACATATGTGTGTATAGTGTATATTAGCATGTTAGCTATTTATTTTTGTTTTTGTATTGCGCGTGTTTTTATAAGCAACACTAGGCCAGTCGGCAAAAGTTTTAAGCAACTTTCCTAGCTCTGAGATTTTAAAAAAGCAACAACAATATTTTCACAACAGTATTAAATGTAACTTTATCCGATATCGTGTTAAAATCACTTTTTACTTTTTAATCAGACACTTTCAGCTTCAGCTTCTTTTTGTGGTCGGAAAAATAAAGCAAATCTTTAGCAATTTTCTTGCAAATCTTGATGGATTTTTAAGCAACTTTCCAAGGGTTGCTTATAAACAGAAATATATATATATATATATCTTGTTAGGCTTTTAGATTTATCGTGTGTATTGTATAGATTTATATATCTCGATTAAATAAAAAATTTGAAAAAATCTTCATACTTTTTCTCAAGATCTTTATTTTTTGCCATTCTTGTTTACCTAAATTGTCCATTCACGACTAATTACGGATAGGTACGGTAGCTTTAAGTTTATAGGTATTTATACTTCTTTTGATTTTGAAACATGAGTTTCTGCAAAGAAAGAAAATAAAACTGCCTGCCAGCATTAGTAATAGGATAAGTCACTCATAACATAGTTCTGTAAAGAAGGGTTTCCTGGTTTCGATAATCACAATCAAGAAAAAAAATTGACAACATTAAAGTTGGTTCAAAGAATGATAATTTATAGTACTATTGTCAAAAATGGCTACTCATTTTAAAAAAGGTTTGCTCAAATCATTTATTAGATTGCATAATGGTAAAACTTCTCTAGGTTTGAAAGAACCCCGCTCTTATCATATTGAAAGTTCGCTGAATTACAGACTACTACAAATCTAGTATGATTCTCACGTCATCAATAAGGCCGAAGCGAGTATTATGAACTCCAGTCACGCTATTGATGTCAGATTACCCCGACACGAAATCTTTTAACACTATCTATTGATTTTGCTTTTCAGTTAGTTTTTTTTTTAAAAAAAACAAAAAACAAACAAACAAAAAAAAACAAAAACAAATTCAAACAATGTGATGTCTGTAAATCATTTAATGAACGTCCTGAGCGTTTATCTGATTTTCGAACTTTCCAGGTGGGCGTTTATTCAAGAGGGAGGGGGTATTTAATAGAAAGTGGGGGTGCATTAAATACTAGTTTTGGTTGTAGGTAGAACAAAAAAACAGCCATGAAAAAAAGGAAACTTTGCTATTTTCGTCACCAAGAAGGTTCAATATAAAGTTGTTATTATTTTTTCAACAAAAGGTAATTGATAAAAGAGGGTAGGTGCCTATTGAAGGGGGCGCTTATTAGAGGATTTACGGTGATTTGTTACGGCATTCCAAGTGACGTTATTTCGACTGATTTTATCAAGTTTCTACGAATTTTATCTTATAATGACGGACCTTATAGAGAGCCTGCTTTGACTGATTATATCATTTTGACGAGTTTTATCTATGGTACGGCTCGTACAATGAGTGTTTTATTTCATTTCCAGGGCCGTTGGATGACATTACTTTCAGTGCGTGCAGCATTATGAAGACATCTCTTTTGTTTCGCAGCGTTTCCAGTATTGTTTTGTTGTTGTTGTTGTTGTTGTTTTTATCGTATTTGACAAGTTTTCTCTTTGTTAAAACTAAATTTCTAGAGTTTCTGGTGGCATATATTAATTACTGTCTCCTGTCAACTTTTGAACCTGCGTGTCAACATATATTTACAAAAAGAAGAGAACATGGGTTTTGAACCAGTAGCAATGACTAGTCTAATTTATTTAATAAAAAATTCATTTGTAGAATGTTGGTTTAATTTTTATCTATACTATGACCAAATGTCAGAAAGTTCATGAAATCAAGAAAACACTAAAAATCATGAAACACGTCAAAAACACTAAGAAATGAAGAAATCCGCCATAAACACTAAGAAATCAAGAAATCCGTCAAAAACACTAAGAAATGAAGAAATCCGCCATAAACACTAAGAAATCAAGAAACCCGTCCAAAAGACTAAGAAATGAAGAAATCCGCCATAAACACTAAGAAATCAAGAAACACGTCAAAAAACACTAAGAAATCAAGAAATCCGTCGAAAACACTAAGAAATGAAGAAATCCGCCGTAAATACTAAGAAATCAAGAAATCCGTCATAAACACTAAGAAATGAAGAAATCCGCCATAAACATTAAGAAATCAAGAAATCCGCCATAAACACTAAGAAATCAAGAAATACGTCAAAAACACTAAGAAATCAAGAAATACGGCCGTGGCGAGTCTTGAACCTTCGTTGTTTCAGATTTCAGTTATAATTGATTGCTCAATTTAATTGTCACAGAAATGTGATTACGCACTAAACAGTAACTATTCATGAAAAGAGAGCGTGTGAGTTGAGCCAATAATGATTATAAATAATTTTTTTTTCTGCAGAACGAAAAGTCGACAATGAGAAAGTTTTTGTATCTAAAATATTTTTACAGCAGTAGAGTTAATTCATAGCATTTTATAGGTAATTGCTGTGCATTTTATTTTCCGTTCAAAATTTGTCCTTAGGTAGGACTTGAACCGTAGCCTTATTGTTTATGACTCTTCAAGCGAAAACAAAATAATTCTACATTTTTATTTACGAAATACTGTGACAATCTCCAAAAACTAAGAAATGCGGTAAGAAATTTAGAAATACAGTCAGAATGTTAGCAAACTAAGAAATACAGTAAAAATGTTAAGAAACTAAGAAACACGGTAGAAATGTCTAGAAACTAAGAAATACAGTGAAAATGTTGAGAAATTATATAATGCGGTGAAATGACAAGAAAATAAGAAATCCAGTAGAAATGTTTAGAAACTAAGAAATGCGGTAGACATGTTAAGAAACTAAGAGATGGGTAAATAATAGGTAAAAACATCGAGAATTAATAAAAACAAAAATAATGTGAGAAGCGCTACGAAACTAAGAAATGTCTAAAAAATATCGCAAAGTTAAGAATAATGTACGAAGCGCTATGAAACTAAGAAATAGCTAAAATTATCACAAAATTAAGAGCAATGCACGAAGCGCTGAGAAACTAAGAAATGGCTAAGAAACATTAAAAAGTTAACAGTAATAACGAAGCGCTACGAAACTAAGAAATGGGTAAAAAACATAGTAAAATTAAGAACAATGTACGAAGCGCTACGAAACTAAGAAATGGCTAA
>JANSTP010188661.1:0-11834 GCA_025330745.1 Cladonema radiatum | reverse complement strand
TTAGCAGTTGTTAGAATTTGTGGAATTTCGTGGGAACTTAATTTTGGCTTTTAAGCAAAAACCCAAAAATCCGCAAAATTTTCTTCCCACAAAAATCTCTTCCCTTAAGGTATTTCTTTTCCTGTCTAAACAAAACAAAAAAATGATCAATACTGAAGTACATTCTTTATCAAATACATACTCAGTGATTAGAAAAACAGGTAATCATTGATTATTAATGGCCAAAACTTACTATTTGATCAGTTAGATTTAATTAGAAACTATCATCTTGATAGGACATCTTCTAGTAAAATAAATAGTCATGGGTCTCGGTGACAGGGGGGGGGGCCATGGCCCCCCCCACTTTTTTACTTAATAATGGTGTTTTTTCATTGATCTCATTGTGAAATAATAGTCCATTTATTATCTCAAAATAGCGTTAAATGACGTTTTAGAGCATCTGGAAAGCTAAAATTTTCTTCTTCGTCCAACCATGGTGGGCGACATTTTTAGACTCCGATTTGTGGCCCCCTCACTTAAAAGTGGACGCCGAAGCCCATGATAATAGATATTGAACACACAGATATGAAATTCCACTGCTAACTGGACGACTGATCACCAAAAAGATATGGCAAATAGCTGATGGTTGGCAATTATTTTGAATCCTAGTTCATCAAAGTTGAGGAAATACGTAAAAGAGGTAAAAGTACATGGAGTTCAATATTTCCCAGTACTATTTTTTGGAAACAAGATAGATGGTAGTATTATTAAAACATTTGGAATCAAAAGAGGTATGTAGTTAGTTCATAAAATATATCACATAAAAGACTATTGTCTAAAATTGAACTAAACTGCAGTCAGTTCGGTGGCATAACGGCTTTCTCAAATGAGATGGCACAGTCATCTACCACAGTCCCTGAAAAAAGGAATTTTACCCTTCCATCGGCTATGACTTCATAATGTCTGCAGTCCTTACCTAAAATAATTTAGGAAAATAGGATTTAAAAGCTAAGTAAAGCCATGAATATTCAATACAACAAAATATATTTTAATTCAAAGTCCTAAAAAAGATATGCAAAGGTACAATGATAATGCAACCACTCGAAACTGGTTCTCAGGCAAAAATTTTTTCTTCGTTCATGACTTTATTATTTTTAGACTGAAAATAATAATCGGCAAATAGTGATTTTGGATATATTTCAAAAAGTAGAGAGCTTCAGAAAAAACGTTTTAGCTCTTAGTATTCAGTTCCCATATGCAGTAAAAATCAAGGAAAACCCAACCATGACAGTTCTCCTTTAAACAAACATCTTTTGTAAACTCAGAGAGTTGACACTACAAAAGGTTGATAGGGCATACAAAATAAAAACAAATTTCACCTTGAAAAGCATTTGCTAGACTTTGTCATATCTCAAGGTGAAGGTTTCTGCAAGGATAGCTTTTTCGTTTAAATAAACCAACATTACTTACACAGGCCTTCACAGGAATAAAAATACTGGTGTACTACTTTCACACGCCAAAGATCAGCTTACAAATATTTAGGAGAGTGATTTTTAAATATATTGACACTTGCATGAACCAAATTGTTTTAAATAATACTAATATGTCAGATTTAGAATACAACACTAACTTATATATTAGAACAGAAACAAAACACAACTAATAAGACAAATAACACAACAAATTGCATGTATGTTATCGCGACCCCAGAAATAAGCGCTACCAAATCTCTGGCACAACATACCATGTCTGCACCCATGTTGCAATTTGGACACAAAGAAAAATAAGAGCATCAACATCTGGACCATCAATCACACCCTGCTGGATACAGAGCATTATTGTTAGTATTGTGATCAGGTGGTCTGTACGAGTAAGCATCACCTGCTCTATAGATAGCACCCGCCAGACTCCAGTGATATGTTCAGACAAAACAAAGAAAACAAAGACAACACTTAATAAGTGATAACTAGTCACACACATAACGAAAACAAAAATGTTTAAAAAATAATACCAATAATATTAAAAGTAATAAAAATAAAAAAATCAAGAAATAAGAAACAAGAGCCAAGGGGCCTAAAATTCCCGTAGAAACACCCAATGGTATACATTTAAGGCCTGAAAACAATGTAAAACTCAATGAGTATTTTATCACAAAAATGTTTTTGTATAAACTAAAAGCTTAGTCAGTATACTGCATGCAGTAGACTAAATCTAGTCCATTCTCCCGAGTCAGAAAACACAATAATCATTATTTCGGCAAAATCAGAAAAATCGGGAAATCGGATATCTCGGCAAATCGCAACTTGGCAAGTTGGTTGAAATTCCACTCGGCCAAAATTTTACTCATTTCTGAAAAATCAAGAACGACTAGTTTCTATGCATTCAGTTACTTTTTAAAAACTTTTGAACAGCTCTCTGAAATATTTTACGGGAATTATTAAAATAAAGGTAGATTTATTATTATTTTTTAAAAAATATATTGCTTCTAAAAAACATTTTTGAAAAGACACGTTTCTAAAAAGTTTAATTAATATTCTTTTTTTAAATACTTTTAGAGAGAGCACTATTCAAAAGATTTTTAGTAATTACTAAAACAAAAAACTCATGATGAAAAAAACAACAAACAACTTCACATTTTTTAAAAGAAAGTTTCATAAGGGAAAAAAATGATTTTTAAACATTTGTTTTGATTCTATGTTTTGATTAAGCATATAAAAATTTGTTTACTTAAAAGTAAATCAAATTCTTATAGAGTAATTAATTCTAATGAGCTACACTATTAAAGTCAAAATACTTTATTGCTTAAAGACATATTAACTGTCACGTGCTTTAAACTTCGCTCCAAGAAAAACATGTGGGTAAACTAAGAAATTCCTATACAGGAATTTGATAAACTAAAATTCAATTAAATTATTTTATTACAATTTGACAATTAAGACCAGCTTAATGTTTATTTACATACCGTTTTTAATTCAAGATGAAGAAATATTTTAGTTGTACAATAGATAGTTGCTAAAATCTCTCTTAGATACATTAAATTTTGAGAAATCACAGGCATGCCTATTAAAAAGTTTTGTCACAGCTATGCTTAATCTATTATGCTTAGCCTCTTGACCTATCATCCATTTCAATTTTAGTTTTCCTGAGTCCAGAAAACTGCTGTCGTCTGAACATATTCTGCCTATGCACAGAATTTCAGCAGATATGGTATTATAGAAAATTTTGTTTGGTATATTACTTAACGAATTAGGCATTCTCTCTATGGAGAACTGAAAGTCATCTCTTTTATCATATAAAGACGTAAGAAATTTATTATTTTGAACTTTTACAGAGAGATCAAGAAATGAGGCATTTTTAGGACTATTATTTTCATGTTTAAGATCAAGTTCTTCAGGATAAGTCTCCTTGTAGAATCTTAAAAAAGCCATGTTATCATTCAGACTAATAAGGTCATCTATATATCTGAAAATATTGCAGCTTTTTTGCTTATTGCTTGCAATATTCACAATAGTAGAGGAAAAGATTGGCAAAGAAAGGAGCCGGATCAGATCCCATTGGAACACCTATTGTTTGCTGAAATACATAATTACCAAGCGTAAAATAACAATTATTGATAATGAATTGTACTGCCATTTTTACTGATGATTTTGTGAAAAAGAAAGAATTTGGTTTCTTATCCTTCCATGCAGCTTTACCATTTTTATTTACCACCAAATACCCATGAGATTTCTTGTTGAAATAAAAATCAATAATTTCAATTAGAACATTAATAAACTTCTTATGGGCCAGCTTGGTGTATAGTGTGGAGAAATCAAATGTGTTTACACAAACAGCCTTTGACTTTTTATTTATTTTAGCAAGTACTCTGGTAACTGCTTTACTATTTTGAACAACCCAAAATGTGTTGCAGCTATTAAAAATTTTGTTTTCTTACCATATGCTTCAATTTGTTTATAAAATAATGAAAAGATAGATGCTACATTTTTACTGATAGGTTTAACCAAACATTTACTGGCAATAATAAATCTTGATCCCACAGGCTTCTTGTGCATCTTAGGTATCCAATAGGCACAAGGAAGTTTACGGTTGGGTATTTCCACCTTAATAAGAAACTCTTTATTTAAGTACTTTTTCTGCTCTTCTATTATGTTATCTATAGTAGCATTATTTTTTAGTTTGTAAGTGGAGTTAGGTTGTCCAGTTAAGCCGAATTCTTTTAAAAAAACCTGTGTATAGAATTTCTTATATTATTATTTGCTTTGTCAATAGCAACTGAAATGTATTTATTTTTTAATTGTTGAAGGCATTCAGAAACTTGATCGTCTTTCAATATGTTTTTGATTTCCTTAGATTTAACTTTTCTTTCTAGAGTACAAATTTTATCTTTTACTTTAGCTATTATAAAGTTCTTCCAATCAGTAAAGCAAGTTGTATCTAACTTAGCAAGGGACGAAAGTTTGCTTATGTAATCCTTTAATGTCTTTTTTATTTCACTTAGACAGGAATCCCAAGATATTGGAACAGGCATTAGAAATTTTGGTCCATATGTAAAGAGTTTACGAAGCTTATTATTATCGATTATTCTTATATCTTCAGTTATCACATGTTGATGATTAGGATCTTTAAATTTAGAGCTAAAGAATGAACATGGTAGATGTTCATCACCTGATAATATTTTGTCGATATTAAGTGCATCTACAAATTTTCTGTAATTAAATATTTTTGATCGAATAGGTTTTGGAAGTTTATAGAATATTCCTGGAAGAGCATCTTTTTCTATCTTGACTGGCAGAGCGGCTATGGATTCCTTGTTGTGAATTATTTTATCAAAATTAATAAAATCAAGACCTTAATTATGAAAATACATTGAAATGTAAGATTTATGATTCTTAGAAACAGTTTTAGGTAGTTTATAAAGACGTGTTTCAATGGTATCTAGAATACTGAGATACCATTGGTAGTAAGAGAATGATTCGTCTTTGTCAAACATAAATTCTGTAACTTCACAGTGGATTTTTTTGAGCTTAGTTTTAGAAAACGAGTATAAACAACTTCTGATGAAATTCATAGTCCCTTTTGAGTTAGAGATCAGCATATTTTTGAAAAGAGACAAAAAGCTTGCAACACTGTTGTTTCTGTTGAAAGGTCTGAGAGATCTCTTAGAGTAGACCTTGTTTGTGGACACTGATAGGAACTTCAATCCAACAGGTTCACTATAACATGGATTCATAAGTTCGTCCCCTACTCTACTTGTCAAGCCAAAAGGAAAGACTGTTCTCAATGTCAGCATCAATTGTTTTTCTTTGCCTTTATGCTGCTTATCAACTGCCAAATCTTTTTTGCCAGTGTCTGGAAGTTTTTCCAAGATTTGCACTGTATATTTAGCGTCTTTACGTATTCCGATATTAAAATGGCTGTTTAATCTGTTACACACTCCAAGTTTGTTGTTTTTGATATGGCTTCTGTGTAAATTAAACCTATTCCGGATCATTTGACTGGTTTCACCAACATACTTCAATGAACAAGAACTACACGTGAGTATATAGATGCAATTGCTGGACTTACAATTAATTATTGCTAGTTTCGGAAATTTAGGCAATCTGATTGGTTTGAAAAAACAATGCAATTTCTTAAATTTCTTATATTTTGAAAGCAGTGCAATATCGACAACAAACGATGCAAATATCGAGAAACCATTACAGCGTAAAAAATTTACTCTTTCAAATGCATTGAAAACTAAGAATTTTTAAAGTTTTATCAAAGAAATTGAACTTTCTGTGATTTTTGAAACTAGCGATAAACCAGTTACTGCATGGTTTTTCTCATGCAATATTGCAAATATTTTTCTTGTTCATTTATTTTCACTGTTATTTTCACTTGCCTAAAGGCCCGTGAAAATAAAGGGTGAAAATAAAAGAACTCGAAAAATATTTGCCATATTGCACTCGAAACCATGCGATAACTAATACTTATATATAATTCTCTGGACTCTTTCTCATGTAACATCTTTTTGTGGAAGAGCTTATAATATTAGGGTTAGTGTCAAATATGTCACAAAATTTGCAGTTGGAACCACAAAGTGACGATTTATTGATTAATATATTATTTTGCTGATTGTTAGGATTGGGAGATAAGTGTAAAGAATTCATAAAAGATTTAGATAAGTGTTAGTATTAAAAGTCTAATTAATACATTGCAGCTAATGACATTCATTTACCCAGGAATATATTTAATGCCTTAGCGCTACTCACTATATCTTGCCACTTGGGGGTTTACCATACAATGAACAGCACCAAAATCAAAATTCTCGAAATCAACCAATAACCTTTAAAAACCATTAATAAACCTAGTCTATTCCTAGCGTCAGCTAGTCTCACCTGGCAGTCTAACAATTAGCAGCATCATATATAATAAAAATCATGCACATCAAAGGATACAGAAACGTATAAATCTTTCAATCTTAGTAATACTTTGAACAAATTTGAATCATCTGATGATATATCATCAACCTTAACTTATATAACTAGTAGGAATAAATTCTTCGACCAACATTGATATATGAAAAGGATTATATAAACACTTACATAAACCAAATCCTATACTAATATGTCAGATTTAGAATACAACACTTAGAACAAACACCAAACACAACTAATAAGACAAATAACACAACAAACTGCATGTATGTTGTGGCCATATATATATTTATGTTATGGGCATAAGTATATATTCAAAATGTTTACATATGTTATGAAGCTGGAAACTACCAAGAAACTTAAATGTAGTTATGCAATCTTAAAACTAACTTATATTAATAATATAAGAAGCGTTCATATATATGAATATGGATATATATGAACGCTTATATATATAATATAAAGCGTTATATATGGATGCATATATTTTTTCGCAACCAAAAACTTACTGAAATGAACCAGATGTGTTAATAATTACGAAGTTTCAAACATTATTTGTACATGCTTTTTCTTTTCCAATACCCAAATTAATAGAAGTCATTTCTTTTCATGTTGTGGTGTGCAATCCTAAATTTATGGAGTGTGGTCAGGGCATATTCTAGACATTTAGGGCAGGGTGTGATTTTCTGTAAAAAGGGCAACATTTTGCTCTTTTTTCCATAGCACTCCAAGTATTTAGCTCATTTTTGGCCCATTTTTATTGATTAAATAAAGGCAGGGTGTGATTATCTCACCCAATTTCAGTCTGGAATAGGCCCTGGTGGTCACTCACTCCTTATACCAAAATATGGCATGTGGGGAGGCGTGCATATCATTCCTATGATGACCTGCTAACAAAATATGTTTAAACGAAGTAAGGTTAAATTACTTTTATTTACAGTTTTAATCTAGAATCATTTCTATTTTGCATTTTACTAGATATTGAACCATGCTAAGCACCTCTATTTTCTGTATCAAAATGTTAAAAACATTTTTTCATAGATCTTCATTGATTATAAAACTCTTGAGACATTTCTGAAAAAAAATTAGTAGTTGCAATGTTCATAATAAAAAAGTTAACCTTGTTTCTCAGATCTAAACTGACAGTTTTGTCTAATCTTCGAGGGAAAAAGTATATTTCTATTGGTAGCCAGGGAGAGGATAAAAACCTATATGTCAATATAATATTGAAATAGTTAAAAATGACAAGTTTCTTATTGAACATACCGAAGAAGAAAAAGAAATTAATAATTAATTGAAACAATACCTTCAGTCAAAATTTTGTTTCTCTTTTGATGTTAAAATGAAATATGAAATACATTTTATTTTTGAAATTTCAAGTGTATAAAATGCAAAATCTATATTGAAAGTATTTTTAAATATGAGTCTAAGTCTTTTTGATTCAGTAATTTTTTTGTTGATTCAATTTGCTTATACAATCATTGTACGTAACAGTGAGCACTATGATTACTCAGCAATGTTTACACATCAAATGATTGGTCGATATATGAAAGATAAATTAACAACGTATTACTATATAAACTATAAAGATTGTTTAATCAAATGTGGATTACATGAAAAATGTGATGCAGTTAATTATAATAAAGAAAAAGAAATATGTGAATTGATTGTGAATGCTGGTCAAATTATGCACAAAGAAACAAATAAAGAAGAAAAAAAGTGGATTTTCATTCATTCTGATACAAAAGAAGAATATGTAAGTTATGTTCTAGTTTTTTTTTTCTACTCCTCATGGCATTTTTTCCCTGCAGCTTTTTTATTAATGCATATTTCCAATACTCTAATGTATTACAAAGAAACTTGTCTTAGCGGTCACCTCTCTATAACAATTGCCTATCATCAGTAGCCAATAAATCTGTTCCTCAAATCGGTTTTCAATAAAACTAAATCTGTCTACAAAGGCCAATTTTTTCACTCTCTTGGCTGGATGGCATAGACATGTTTTATCGTATTGAAAAGTAAGAGAATTGCTATATCTCGAAGAAATCTGAAGTTCAAGGAAAATAAGATTTCGAAAAACTATGTGACCGTAATATGATAATATATATCACATTATAAAATCAGATTCTATTATTTTATAATATCCATTACTTGATCTTTGAAATTGTTTTCTTTGAAGTTTGAAAACCAGTGTGATGAGTTTCCAAACAAGGGAGGAATGACAAATGTGACAGGAAAACAATATGGTGCTTCCAATGAGCCCTGTCAATGTTTCCTTCAATCTATATGCTACACACTATATCACAGAGGTAAGATTTTAATTCTATACAGTTACATCACATTCAGCCCCCATCAATTGCCTCAGTTATTAATATGTTCAATTAATTATTTATTTTGACTAACATTTTTTTAAATTAACTTTAGCATCGAATATAGCAAGAGAGGGCAATCCGAAAATGATATCTGTTTTTCGAGACTTATCAGAAAGTAACCTGAATGATGGACTTTTTATGCTTGACAGAGATATTGAGAAACTGCTAGCACACACAAGAGGGAACACTCTTCCTTGGATGCAAATAAGTCTAAGAAGAATGGCGTCTATCATAATGATAAGGATTATTAACAGGTATGGCATATTTAGTGACAGATTGTTCCCATTATCAGTGATGATCAAAAATGAAACCAGCCAAGTATTCAAATCTTGCAACAGCAACATCAACGAAATGAACCCAATACAGAACTTTGATATTCAGGTTTACTGCAAAGTGAGTCCAACAATTGCAAATATCATCAGAATTTATAGAAATGGCACAAGAAATACAGGGATGAATGTTCAAGAAATGGAGATATATGCTGTCTATACTGTAAATAATAATTAAAAGGCTATATTAAAAAAGTGACAAAATGGTGTGATGAAATAGAAATTTGTATCAGAAAATATATTAATGCTACCAAAGATCATTCAAATACTGTCAAATGAAAGCTCCAAAATGTAATAATTATACTGGCTATCAGCACTCGTTAAAAAAAATGTTAATGCATGTAGACAATAATTTAGTTCTAGTTTTACATTGTTGAGAGATGCCACAGAAAAAAAACATCACACAGTGAAGTGAAAATTTTCTCGAATTCAGTGGTGAGAAGAGACTTCATAGAGTCAAGAGGCAACAACAATGAAATTTTTCGCCCCTTGCTTCCTTAAAACTTGTTTTTCCTGTTTTTGTAATTTATTCATAGCAGGAGGGCATCCCCTGAAGGTCCTGGGCCTGAGGCCACTGCTCCCTATTGCAGATACCTGTCGATTGCCACCGCGGCATAAATTACTTGATTAACCTTATTCATACTGGGCTTTTTTTGATACCTCTCCATATCTTAGAAACCACAGATGATAAAGTGATGAAACAGAACACTTCGGTACAAAAATTAATCTATGACCTCATTGAAGTGACATGACATCATCATTTTTTTGCTGACAGATAGTTGAAAATTGGCAATTCTGAGGTCAATCTTCGAGAAGCAACTGAAAGTGAATCAAGTTAATGCGGTTCCCGCCATTTTGCTACTAATAATAAGTGCTTTGATAACATATAGAATTGCAAGTGCTTTGTGCCCTAAAAAGGGATTTAGCCCTAAAATGACCCTGAAAAATGAACTGCCAGACCCAAATTTTGGTGTTGCCATGGCAAAATGGGCATGTTCACCCAAAGATTTTTTCATGAAAATGTACCTAGCTTAATGAAAATGTTCCCAGATAAACTTTACACAAAGTCACAAAGTTTAATGGAAAAAACCCTTTTTGTTTTAGAGTTACACAAAAAAAAACCTACCAAGGCGGACAGAATCCATCCCCTCAAGCTGGAATAGGGCAAAGGGAAGAATTCAGCAATCTAGCATGCACGATAGTATGTTTTTTTCAATTATAATGCAATGTTACTAACTGGCAATACAACTGAAAAATTTGAGTTTTCATTGTCTTAATTTGTCATTTTGCCTACATTTTATAGATGAAACTCTTAGCCTAGGTTTGTTTAAAAACAAATCAAGGCAATATAATTTTTTACTATAACAATATGTATGTAATCTAAAGAGCGTAATAAAGCCACAAATCTTACAAACTAAGACCCAAACATATGGCAAATAATAACATCCTCATGTAAGTTCTAACATGTCCTATTGGGCTTGTCTTACTATAACCCTGCTTTTACGGTGTTGAATAATGCTGGGGGAAGGGCATCCCCATGACAACTTAAAAACAACAAAATTTATGATAGAAAAAGTTTGCACACTGTCCACACAACGCATTGTTAATAATTTGAGCAAAATTTGGGGTGATGACATAATCAAAGTGATGCTAGTTTTTGACAAACATCTTCCAACTAGGCTAGGGGGCTAGAGGTGTCAAGCAAAATATTCCTGGAACTTTTTTTTCCAGAAATTGTCTGTAAATCTAATCTATTGTTTATCAAAAAAGTGGCTGCAATTGTAATTGTGGGTATTGTAAAAAAACTTTTTGTATGAAAATGTTCCTAGATAAATTTTATTTAAAGTCACAATGTTTCATGGTGGTTCAATGCTAAAGCTAATAAAGGGATTCCAAGGTAAAAATATAAGTTGGGTTCATATGAAAGAGGAGAAAAAACAATGAACTGTTTTTATTTCATGAAATGTTTCATTGAAATGAAATGAAATGAAATAATTTTATTTCATCTCAATCCGACTTTTGGTTCTCAAGATATTTGAGTTTAAAGATTCGTCACTTAGGGAATTTCCCTAAATAGTTGAAGAATTTGTGATGTCATCTAGTGTATAGAAAAACTGCCCCAATCTTGAATGTTGCATATCTCTGGTTATAATATAATTCCATGCATCAAAATTTATACACAATTTGTGCACATTAAGGAAAATTCAATAACAAAAAAATCTTTCAAAAATAATTTTTCCTTAACTAGTCCCAGGCCCTTTTTTGATTTAGGGTAAGGCTCAATATCTACTTAACAAAGCATTTTTTTAACAAATGAATTCTTTTTTTGAGTTTGGAATCTTTTGAAGAACTTTAGAAATAGAAAATAATTTTAAAAGATATTTTCAAAAGCTCTAAATCGAGGACAGCATTATTTTCAAAAGGGGCCTGGAACTAGTGACCCAAAGCTTTTTTATCAAAAAATTTATTGCAGAAGAGGTGTAATGCACATCTACTATCTATATAAAAGTGTTTAATTTGATAGCACTATTTTAACCTGAGATATTTTAAAATTTAAGATTGGGGCAATTTTTCTATACACTGGATGACATCACAAATTCTTCATCATTTTAGGGAAATTCCCTAAGTGACAAATCTTTAAGATCAAATATCTTGAGAACGAAAGTCAGATTGAGATGAAATAAAAACTGGTGTTCATCATTTTTTCTCCTCTTTCATATAAACCCAACTTATATTTT